>CM050919.1:13891990-14139490 GCA_027742785.1 Vigna reflexopilosa
TTGAAACTATGGAATTATCTTTTTAATTTTCAATCTCAAAAGATTAATATATTTTCCATTTAAATAAGTCTTTTAATGTTTCGGTATTTCTCACTGAATATTTAAATATGTTTTACATGTCAGTTAATTAATATACGTACTATTACACAAAATAAATGAATAAAAATAATAATAATAATAATATAGAAAATATTAGTGTTGTCAAAATGGGTTACCTAGCCCGACCCGACACGGTTCACCACGGGTTGGTCACTTAGTGAACCAATCTAACCCGACTCATTTATTAGCGAACTAGAAAAATTCAAACCCGGACCGATCCACCACGAGTTTGTGGGTTAAACGGGTTGGCTCACTATCTCACTTAATTACAATTTTTTAAAATAAAAATAAAATAATTACAAACTTTTTGTAATTCAAATATAAATAAATTTCACTCCAAATATGATGTTAAACTCAAGACAATTCAAAATAATAAAACAAAGTACAATACAACCAAATGTCATCCAAAAACAAACACAAAAAACATACAAATAAGTTTCTTATATTCATCATTTTTGTGTCCCTTATCCATTTACAATATTAGAATCTTGAATGGATAAATTCTTAATATTTTGCTCTCTTGAATCATCTTCTTCCTTATCCCCATCGACAATACAATAAAAAAGTGTTAACTAATAATATTGAATCACAAAGTAATAAATAATTAAATTAATTTCATTGTACTAATAATAATGTTACTTGTAACCAATTTTGAGTTAAAATGAGTCAACATTATCTAGAAGAATGGATATCCATTACAAATTTATTTTCATTGCAGTTTAAAATTAGTTCTCTATTTAAGTTTATATTTTAAGAAATAATCAAATATTCATGAATATAAAATAATCCAAAAATGTTTTTCATTGTAATTATAAAAATATTGTGTTTTTTGGTTGGCTTCCTGATTGAATTTGAAAGTCGTTGTTTCTAGCTCTACACGAACACTGAAATTGTGTTATAACACTCATTTAAATACATTGATGAAAAAGAAAGGAAATCTAAAGATAAAAGGGGTTTTTCTATGTCTATATTTACACATAAATTTGACGACGATAAAGGAGGTTTTCCTAATTAGGAGCCATTTATATATTTTAATGTTGGAATGATCAGCCAAGTATTCAACACTAAATAGAAATTAGAAAATCATAAGGGAAATAGAAAAATTGAACGAAACAACAACACCTGTACAAGAGGGAATGCAACAACTATCCTGGGTTGGGGGTTGGGGATGATCAACAATGAAGAGAGAACACCATGAGAGTAGAGCAAATTCGAGAGACCATAACAGATTCACGAGAGCAACATGAGGTTTCTTTTTTCGTCTACAGTCAGGGTGAGTGAGAGAGTATTTTTTAGGGTTTCATAAGATAATAAATTAATAAAACAAAATTAGGTGGGTTAGTAAGCTATCGCAGCTCACCACGGGTTCAACTCGGATGAGCTAGATTTAAATGAGCCAGGTTGAAAATTGACCTGCATAAAAATATACATTTTTTTAAAACCCAACCCTACCTGAACCAATGGTGGGCCGGGTTGACCCGTGGGTTGTAAATCATTTTGACAATTGTAGAAAATATGGATAAAAGAAGATGAATCAACGAAACAATTATTCTAACAAATAATAATGATAAAATTGTAAAAGAAGAAAAAATTAAAAAGAGTAAGAGTTGATGCACTTGTTATTAGAGTGAAAACGTCGTCACTATATAAGGTTAGACATAACAATATGTATTTCGTCAGATTCATTGAGTGCGAAAGATCTTTGAAGAACTTGATCCCTATATTAAGAGTTTTGGTCCTTATATTTGTTTTTGACTCAATTGAGTTCCTATTTTTGTAAAAGGATTCAATGTAGTCTCTTACGTTAAATTGACCTTAACACTATTTAGAAGTGTTACCTCTCAAAATCTAGATTTGTTATGTGTCAAAATTTCAATCATCTTCTATCTTGGAACCTCTATGATTTTGACACGTGTCACCTTCCAAATAAAAAATTATCTAAGTTTTGACTAGCGATAGACTCAAATTTTGACATGTGACACTTCCAAATAACATTAACACCAATTTAATAAAATGGGTCACATTGAGCATTGTTTACAAAAGTAGGAACTCAATTGAGTTTTTTAACAAAATAGAAACACAATTGAGTAAAAGAAAAACAAAACAAAAGACTAAATATAAAATAATATTATTAATTAAGCCTAAATTTAATAAAGTTAAAAAAATTATCCATAAAGAGAATTTACCAATAAAATTAATAATTCATAAAAATATAATAATAATAGGACAATGTATTTATTTATTAAATTATACTAAATATTTTCCATAATCTCCTATGTATTAAAAAACACAAAATAGAATATATAATCTTTTAAACAAAAATATTGTATTTTAACATGAGAAACATTGCATGTTTGAATACCTATAGCTTATAAACTACATCTCTTATAAATGGATTTTAGTAACACATACCTCAACCTTAATATTGCCATAATTTCTCATAGGAATGAGACATAACATTTATTCAGATCAATTGGCCTATTTAGTCAATAATTACTTTCTTATTATCCATTGAACTTCATTCCATGGAATAATTATTCATGTGGATGAGTGTTCATTATTGCAAATAATTTATAGGCTTGAGTCTCATATCCCTAAATACTTGTTAACGTGTTAACTTTGTAAGAGGATCCATAATATTTCTGTCTAACTTGATAAAGTTAGGAGAAATAATACCATGAGTAATTAAGTATCTAATAGATTTGCGTCTCATTCTTAGTTGTTTTATTTTTCATTAAAACTTTTTCTACGAACTTTAGATGTAACAACTTAACTCTCACTATGCATTAAAATAGGATGTATGGACTTACATAATAATGGTAAATCATATAGAATTTTTTTTTAAAATTATTCCTTAGTATAAGGATTGTCTAAAGCAATACTATCTACATCGATTGTAGATGGTGAAATAATAGTTTGTTTAGCCTATTCACATAATACTACACCTCCATCCAAAGTAAAAATATTGTTAAAAATAGAATGACTTAGTTTCAATACCAAGAGGGGAGGTGAATTGGTGAAACACAAAAATCAGAGTCTTTTAAAAATCTTTTTCACAAAAGTATGATCTTTCAAACGTTTCTTGAATCGCAAGGAATAAGATTTTTTAAGTTAATCGGAAATAGTTGACTACGTGAAAAGTAAAGTCGACTTTGAAAATAAAAGTGCAGGGATAGAGAATTCAAATGCAGGTTTTTATACTAGTTCGGCCAAACTGCCTACATCCAGTGTCCTTCCAATCCCAGGAAGCAAATGCACTATAATGATCATGGTTTTTACAACAAGGCTTTTATAGTGACCTCCACATCAAAATATAAAACACCTCTCTAACCCTCTAATCAAAATATAGGCATATATAAACAAAGAAAGTAGTAAGATGTCCCCTCTCCTACAATCTTTAATCACTTTGAACAATCCTCAAAGTCCAGAACGCCACACGTTCTCTTCCTGTAGTCACAACAAGGCAACCA
The DNA here is from genome assembly GCA_027742785.1 of Vigna reflexopilosa. Lineage (NCBI taxonomy): Eukaryota > Viridiplantae > Streptophyta > Magnoliopsida > Fabales > Fabaceae > Vigna > Vigna reflexopilosa. The sequence goes on from CM050919.1 coordinate 13,895,560, forward strand.
CAATCTTCACAAGATTGATAGAAGAAGTTGATCACCTATCAGACACCTCAAGTGCAGGTTGATCAATCAATCAATGCGCACAGATTCTTGCTCATCAAGCAATCATCAAAGAATGATCACCTCGGTCTTTCTTGATGGATTCTTAGAGCTTTCCAAGAGATCAATAATCTGAAACAATTCAATCAAAACGTTAGGTTCACAAAAGTCCCTGCAGAAATTAAATTCGCGTCTATATATAGTTTTCCATAAAACTGACGCTCTTAAGTCGACTATGCTACAAATAGGTCGATTATACTCAGACAGTTATAACAGTTAGTAGCAGTCAAATCAACTTAATTGATTTCGCATTTAATACAATTGACTCACAATCAATGCTTAGTCAAAGATATAAAATATAGTCGTTAGACATCACAATCTTTAACAGAATTTCAAAACATAACTAACTAAGTCGAGTAGCTTGCGCATACAGTCGACTTTGTAACACTTCAATGCAGTTTTGAAAAACTTTCTTTCCAAAAATACTCACAGCACACTTTGAAAAATTTTATGCAAAGCCACGAGTTTTAATCGACTTACTTTATAATGAAGTCGGCTTAAAACTGTTGTTTTGCCACATATTATAAGTTCAACAAAAGTGCATGTGGTTTTCCTTTTCTAAAACATATGTCATGCATTCACAGATAAGATCTCATGTAAAACACAATGAATTGCAGCAATGATAGAATCGACACAAACATGTTCTCAAATAATCATAAACATGAAAGCTATGAACATGTAACACATTTAACAACACATATTGTTATTAATTATGTTGTCATTATAAAAAACCAGAAGTTCTTTGAGATTTAAGGTTTGGCTAAACCAGTGCCCCCCTTTTTTGATGATGCACAACCATGATTAATAAACAACCATGTTGTACAAATCAATCATATCATATCAAAATGTATCAGAGCAAATGATCAACAAATGATCAAAATGTATCAAAGCAAACATTGAAATATTCTCATTTTTTATTCAAAGCAAAAAACATATCAATTCATATCATAACATATCAGAGTATATCACCAAACAAAATGTATATCAGAGCTTAAAATGAATATCAAAGCATTCTCCCAACATTCTCCCCCTTTGTGCATTAGCAAAAGAGGTATGCCTTATGATAATGATATGCTGACAAACAGTTATTCAGAAATGCATCAGTAAATCATATTTATCAAACAATGATGCTCCCTCTAGCACAAATAATCACATGATAAAGATATAATCTCCCCCATAAGTGTAGGCATGTGAAATTATCTACGATCCTATGCAGTGCTCCCCCTGCCATTATGCATGTTTTACATTCAAAACCCAAATGCACAATGCAGTTTTCACATAACATTTCAGAGCATGTATAAGCATGTGACAATATCGTATCAAGACAGAAATTGTGCCAACACATCAATGAAGCATAGATACAATATCAACCAACAATCTTAGTATTATCTCAAGTAATTTCAATCAATTATAGAATAGAGATATATTGAAAAAGAAACAATTAATAATATGTGATCAATAAACCGAATAACCAAATTCTAAATCATGGAACTTATAAACCCTGTTAAATAGTAATCGATTGATCCACAGTTGAAATCGATTTCAGTGGTTTCCATTTGAATTGTATCTCCAGTAGTTCATCCAGAAGCAATGTTCCTGCAAAACCTTTCAAGATCTTTTCCAGATCAAGCATTTTAGAATCATTGTAATGCAAGAATTACTACAGGTATAATCTCTGTTTGTAAATGTATGAATGCAATGATAAACAGTAAAGCAATCAACTTCATACATAACATAATCGACTTTAAGCAATATTGATTGAATTTAAGCAAAATATCCGATTTCATTAATTCTCAAAAGATAATACAATCAGATTAACCAAAAAATAATGGCTTATAAAGCCTACTACAAACTAACATGAAAAATAATAAAACAAACAAACTAAACACATCATTACACAACAATAGACCCTAAGCTAACAATACAAGACCCCTATTCTGTATAAATCTTCACTCCTGTTCTTAATCAGATGAATCCATAGAGTCATTGTCAGATTGTCCTTCTTCTTCTCTTTGTTGCTGAGCATGGTCAATGTTCCACTCAAGCTGATTTAGTTTTTCAATCACCACTTTGAATTGATCAGCAACAAAACGTTCAAAAGGTAGTTTCGGGAGACAAATTCATTTTGTTTTCATTTTCCACAGAAGTACTCCCTGAACCATAAATTATATTTTCTTCTCCTCTAAAACATCATCCTCTCATAGTCCTTACCAATCCAAGTGATACAAGAGTGTTTTGATTTATAACATTTGAGCAGTTTGATGAGTCACCATTTTTCACTATACACTTAGCTTCCAGCACCATATTTTGTTAGTGAATTGTGCTTAATTATCAATTATTCTTCCATTTTCATTATTTGGGCTCAATTTCAAAACTAATTCTTATTTTACTTAATTTGAATTATTTGGGCTTAATTATTTCAATCATTTTGTGCAGGACAATCACGGTTCAAAGGTGGAGAAAGAATCTGCTGAAGATGACTGAACGGTCTCCTAAAGCCTTGACCGAACGGTCTTCTAAAGGAATGAATACCGAACAACCCTGGAAGCATTGACCGAACGGTCTACTAAAGACATGACAGAACGGTATGTTGAGAACCTACAATGAATGGCCGAGCACTACACTACTGATCGGTTTGCTGAAGGATTGACCGAACATCTACTGAAGACATTACCGAACGGTATGTGGACGCATATACAGAACGGTCTGTGAAAGCTTACACTAAATGACCGAACACTCTTCAAACGAACAGTAGTGCATGTGTTCCTTGAACCGAACGGCATGAGCCTTTCATGACCGAACAGTGAGCTAGAGCCTGAATTGAATGGACGAGCACCATAGAACTAACGGTCTCAGCAATTGCTCTTGCCCGAATGATCTTGTAAAGACTCTGCAGACCATTATTGACCGAACTGTGGGAGCCTCTAGTGACCGAACAGTCAGATGAGATGACCAGATAACACAGCAGCAGCAGTATTGGAAACACATTTTGGGAATTCAAGAGGGTGGCCACGTCAGTGTTAGAAGGGCAGTTTTATCTTTTGGGGTCTATATACCCCAAAATTCACCTCCACTTGACCTAAGTCTTCCTACCGCCACTTACATTTTCTGGGGAGCATCTTATTCCTCCTCCCCTTTGGGGAGGTTTTGTTTGTTTTTCATTTTTTTATCTTTCATGTATTGAACCTCCTCTGTTTTTAATTGCAATTTCCACTTTACGTTCTTCATTTGATGTTGTTGAATCTTCATTTTCAACTACGCATTGCCTTTCGTTTCCAATCCCGTTTTCACGTTCAGATTTTGGATCCAATTAGTTTCATTTTCCAATTTGCTTTGAGTCTAGTCACTGCTTAATTCTGTCAGATTTTAGCTTTCCATTTCACGTTTTTCAACTTTGTCCATTTATGTTTCTCGGCTTATTTTCACTGCAGCCTCTGTTTGTGTTTTGATTTAAGTTTTCTAGTTGTGTTTAGAAGTTCGTTTTGCTTTATTCCAGCACTGCATGTTCATTCCAGTTCTACTAGATTAATTTACTGTTCATCGCTTTTTCTGCTTCATTTCTGCAACGTTTTGAGCTTCTTCATTTAGACCGTTCGATTTTAAATTAATATCGTTCGGTCTCTAACATGCTTCATTGTTAGAGACCGTTTAGCTTTTTCTGCATTCAGTTTAGTTCAATCTCATTTCCATTATCTTGTTTATTACCGTTCGGCTTTTAGACTGTAATATCGTTCGGTCTCAAACAGACCAAACGACCCCCTTCATCTTTTGCTTACGTATGTTGTTTCAATAACTTTAATACCGTTTGGTCATACACTGTAGAAACGTTTGGTTGTTAGTATTGGTTATAAACGATCATTCGTCTCCTTGTCAAGACGTTCGACCTTTTCTTTGTTCTGATTTCTATTATCGTTGCTCTCAGTGACGTTCGGTCCTTCAGAGCACCGTTCGGTTTTCTGCTTTCATTGCTTTTAATTTTGTTTGGTTGTCTTCAACTTCCAATTTTAATTTAATTTAATTTTCCTTGCAAAAACACTTTCAAAACCCCCCACTACGTGTTTGACTTAAGTCTCGAACCACATTTGGTCCTTGAGAGACGACCTAGGAGTCACTTCCTAGTATTATATTGCATTCTTATTTGCACATCAAATTTGATGGGCCGCGACAGCCGCATCACAGTTGCATGAATGTTTTCTTTCTCCATTTGTATCCACTCCTTGGTGTGCAAGTATATTGCTTACAAGAACAACAACATACAGTAAAAAATGAGAGTTTCTAAGAGCAGCTTCAGCCATGTGATCTTTTAGAACCTCCACCCAGTTGGAGGGATTGTCATTCTTTATAGCATGCAAGAGGTAGATATCCTCTGTAGTAATTTCATCTTGCATCATTCTTCCAAGTAGGATCACCCAAGCAAGGAGATGTGCAGTAACCATCTCTTCCATTTTAAGATCTTCATGCAAATAAGGACTTTTTCTTGTGTCACTTCCTGAAAATATAAGCCAGCCTCTGTAGATATCCTTTTTCTTTAACCAACGATTTGTTTTAGAGTTTGGTAGATGAGAGAAAATGCCTTCGGCTTTTAGACCAGTTACTTGTTTCCAAACATCATTGTTAATGTAAATGTTGACACCTTTTACCCTTGATTGAATATCACCATTGACCATCTTTAAATTGTGGTAAAATACTCTTATGAGATCAGGATACCAATCACCTTTCATCTGAACCAGTGTTGAGAGTTCTTGTATTATCCATCTAGGAAATTGAATGTTTTCTCTCTCAAATAGACTCAACTCTAAGTATTTGGGTGATACAACAATTTTTACACAATCGTCAGCAAATCTCATACGAGTATCATCATCATTTATCCAGCCTCCGGGATTAGCTTCTCTTGCTGATTTCACCTTTGTCACTGTTTTATTTCAAAGGTCGAGATGAAGACACCATTTTGATATGATCTCTTGTACTCACTATTTTTCATTTTAGGGTTATGAAGATATGTAGATAGAGTTCTCATACTATCAGCACAACTTACACTCAGATATATATAACAGAGCAAACCATACAAGTTCAATTTTGACCCATTTAAATTTTCAAATATAGAAAGCCCATGACAGAGATATCTAGTCGATTTCATTAATTTCAAAGTTGACTTCTGTATGACAAAAGGTTTTCACAAAACAGAAACACACATACAGTAACATGTAATTGACTATGTACTTAATCTAATTGATTAAAATTTGTAAAAATGGATTTTCACATTAAACAATCTCAATCAATCAATCAACAATCATACATTCATCAAAAATTCATTCAAACAAATATCATGCATGATGTAGTGATATGATAATCAATACCACTTGTAGATACTCAAGAAATTTGATGTAATCATGTTAGTTCATCCTTGAGTTCTTCACTGCTACAACATTATTTGCTATCCTGCAAAACAATTTAAATTTTCCAATGCTGGTACCCATTTGAATTTGGGTCATGTCTGGTTAGTTGCAAATAGATGTTCCTTGTGAATCCATCTATATTTCCCTTTTGGAACTCCAACCTTTCTCTAGTAACAGTTTCTAACAGTGTCCCCTATGTTATTACAGTGAAAACATGCATGTGTAACAGGCTTATTGATATCTGCAAATTTCTTTGTATATGTTCTGTTACTCTGAGCTTTGTAGCCAATGCCTTGTCTGAATACAACTCTTCCATAGGCCTTCAGTACAACATCTAAATTGTCTTTACCCTGTGTGAACTTTGCTAACGTGCAAGTCAAGTAACGAATTTTTTCAACTAATATAGGACAGTTTTGACAATCCTTTTTAGCACACTTTGTTTCAGCATTACTTTTCTTCACAGACTCTAAAGCATCATTTAACTCCTTTTCCAGTCTTTCATTCTCCTCAACCAGATTGTTGATTTTGTGCTCAAAGTCTCTTCTTTCAGAGTTTAATCGATTGGTCTTATATTGCAGCCGCATGGCTTCAACATGGATCTCCTAAAATATGTCAAGCAGCATGTAGTATTTGACCTCAATTGGCTCATTCTCGAACTCTTCATCACTATCATAGTCATTTAGTCCCAAGCCAGCCATGTAGCAGATATTTGATTCTTCTTCGCGATCACAGTCTTCATCACTTGAAGAGTTTGAGTCACTGTTTTCCCAAGCGATGTACGCGCTTTTTCTGCTTTTTGTTCTTGTCTTGAGGAAATTTCCTGCTTACTCTTTGCTTCAATTTCAGGTTAGGGCATTCAGGTTTAAAGTGACCCTCTTTGCCACACTCATAACACTGAACATCATTTGATCTTGTAGCTTTCTTTGCTTTGCCATTACCTGCATGATCAATAAGTTGACTTTTATTTTTCAGAAACCGATTAAACTTTCTTACCACCATGGACATCAGCTCATTGTTGTCCAGTTCAGCGTCAAATTCATCCTTAGATGATACAATCTTTGAGGCTTTTTTGCTAGTGGCTTTCAAGGCTATGAACTTCTTTTCTTCAATTTCTTCCTCTTCTTTTAGTCTTCCAAGTTCAAGCTCATGTTCTCTTAGCTTGCCGAACAAGGTAGCCATATTCATGCTTGTAAGATCTCTTAATACAGAAATTGCAGTAACCTTGGGTTGCCAGATTCTATTCAGACTTTTCAATATCTTGATATTGATCTCTTCTTTGTCAAACACTTTTCCTAGAGCCATCAGGTGGTTGACTATGTGAGTAAATCTTTTTTATACTTCATATATAGTCTCTCCAGCCTTCATCCTGAACAATTCATACTCAAGTATCAATGAGTTCTTTCTGGCTCTCTTTACTTCTTTTGTGCCTTCGTGTGTGACCTTTAATACATCCCACATTTCCTTTGTTGTGTCTTGCACTGTGAAATCCTAAAAAATTCATCCATAGTTAGTGCAGAAGCAATTACATTACGTGTTTTGACATCATATTGTGCTCTACGGTTTTCATCCTCAGACCACTCAGAAAAAATTTTCAAAACAGTTTTTCCATTAACAACATGAGTTGGCTCAAATGGACTGTTTAGTGTTGCATCCCAAACACCTTTGTCCACGGATTTAAGAAAGATTTGCATCCGAATTTTCCAAAAAGCATAGTTTTCACCAGCAAATAGTTGTGGTCTATTTGTTGATGCACCTTCACCAAAGGTTTAACAACTAAAAGCCATTTTCCAGGAATAGTCAACTTAAAGAAAAAAGTAATCGACTTGTTTTTCAAATATCTTATGAACACCAACTCTGGTGCCAATTATTGAAACTAGAATGGCTTAGTTTCAATACCAAGAGCGGGGTGAATTGGTGAAACACAAAAATCAAAGTCTTTTAAAAATATTTTTCACAAAAGTATGATCTTTCAAAAATTTCTTGAATCGCAAGGAATAAGATTTTTTAAGTGTAGCGGAAATAGTTGACTACGTGAAAAGTAAAGTCGACTTTGAAAATAAAAGTGTAGGGATTGAGAATTCAAACGCGAGTTTTTATACTGGTTTGGCCAAACTGCCTACATCCAGTGTCCTTCCAATCCTAGGAAACAAATGCACTATAATGATCAAGGTTTTTACAACAAGGCTTTTATAGCGACCTCCACATCAAAATATAAAATACCTCTCTAACCCTCTAATCAAAATATAGGCATATACAAACAAAGAACACCAACAAGATGTCCACTCTCCTACAATCTTTAATCACTTTGAACAATCCTCAAAGTCCAGAACGTCACACGTTCTCTTCTTGTAGTCACAACAGGGCAGCCACAATCTTCACAAGATTGAGAGAAGAAGTTGATCAAGCAATCACCAAAGAATGAACACCTCGGTCTTTCTTAATGGATTCTTGGATCTTTAGCACGTTCTCCATGAGATCAATAATCTGAAACAATTCAATCAAAACGTTAGATTAACAAAAGTTCCTATAGAAATTAAATTCGCGTCTATATATAGTTTTCCATAAAACTGACGCTCCTAAGTTGACTATGCTACTAATAGAGTCGATTATACTCAGACAATTATAACAATTAGTATTAGTCAAATCAACTTAATTGATTTCGCATTTACTATAATTGACTCACAATCAATGCTTAGTCAAAGATATAAAATATAGCTGTTAGACATCACAAGCATTAACAAAATTTCACAACATAACTAACTAAGTCGAGTAGCTTGCACATACAGTCGACTTTGTAACACTTCAATGCAGTTTTGAAAACTTTCTTTCCAAAAATACTCTCAACACACTTTGAAAAAGTTTGTGCAAAACCACGAGTTTTAATCGACTTACTTCATAATGAAGTCGACTTAAAACTGTTGTTTTCCCACATATTATAAGTTCAACAAAAGTGCATGTGGTTTTCCTATTCTAAAACATATGCCATGCATTCACAGATAAGATCCCATGTAAAACACAGTGAATTACAACAATGACAGAATTAACACAAACATGTTCTCAAATAATCATAAACATGAAAGCTATGAACATGTAACACATTTAACAACACATAACAACACCTGTTGTTATTAATTATGTTGTCATCATCAAAAACAAGAAGTTCTTTGACATTGTAAGGTTTGGCTAAACTAGTGCTCCCCTTATCAACAATCTCAACAAATATAACCAAGAAAAGTGTGACCCGAACGGTCTTCACGATACCACTCATCTGCCTTATCGGAACGTCCAACGAAAAGGCACACCACACAAGTCAAACGGTCATGACAATATCCGTCATCTACCTTGTCAGACGGACACAAGTCGAACGGTCAAGACGATATCCGTGATCTGCCTTGTCGGACGACTTGGCGAATGTCCAGCAAAAGGGCGTACCATAGAAGCCGAATGACAATGACGATACCAGTCATCTGCCTTGTTGGACGGTCTTAATGAACATCTAGCGAAAAGGCGCACCGCAAAATTCGAACGGTCAGGACGATATCTGTCATTTTCCTTATCAGACGTCTTGACAAACGTCCAACGAAAGGGTGTACCACAGAAGCCGAACAATAGTGACAATATTTGTCATCTGCTTTGTCGAACAGTCTTGAAGAACGTCCAGGGAAAGGGCGTACCACACAAGTTGAATGGCCATGAAGCCATCCCGTCCTCCATCTGGTCGGACGGACTTCACGAAGGATCGACGAAAGTCTAATTAGATATCCCAATAAAGATTAAGTTAAGTAACGATTCGAGACGTTGGGCTAGGATTGGGCCGTAATGAAAACTATAAATGCAGGTCAAAGGTAAGAGGTTGGGGATTGGAATTTATTGTACATTCGTTACTGTTTGATTGAACTCACGAATGAATAATCGACTAACTTAAGCATCGGAGCACCTTTGGGAGGTTCACCTCCGGGCAACGTGACGAGAAAGGAGAAGAAAGACCGTGACCGAACGGTGTTCGGGAGGATTGGAGTGTGAGATCGACAACAACGTCGTATGGTGTCGGGCATTCTCCAAATCGCTCGAGGGAGAGGCTTTAGAGTGGTTCAATTCACTGCCCCCCAATTCCATCGAGAATTTTGAAGGCATAAGCAAAATGTTCAAACGCCAGTTTACAAGCAACAGTACTCAAGACTTGACCATCTTCAAATTAGTGAACCCCAAGCAAGGAATAGAGGAACCACTGAAGGTGTTCATGGACCGTTATTAGAAGATCGTTCGGTGGCTAAAAGGCCTTAATGACAATCTCGCCCTTCAGTATGTCCTACCCGCAATCAGACCAAGGCCTTTTAAGGACAGTGCATGTTGACGTGCTCCTAAGACCATGGAAGACTTGAGTGAACGGGCGGTCGATGAAATACGGGTAGAAGAGATGACACAAAGCTACAAAAGGGAGAACCAGGAGGCAAAGGGGAGAAGTTGGATAGTAAAAAGCACGAAGGTCAATCCGGAAAATTTGAGGGGTTTAAGCTCAGAGACCCACTCAGAGTGTTACCAATTAGGAGCATTGGTGTTTTGAAGTTAATAATTTTGATGACGCTACAAAGCGAAGAATATGAAGACTCTTGGTGCATCAAGTTTAAAAGCATATCTGCATAATGATCAGCAAAGAAAAAGAACAAGAGTGAGATTCAAACCGAACAACAGATAAGTAGACAAAGACTTAACAGTCACTATCAGTCAACGGCCGAACGCAGATGAAGACCGAACGACTATAATCAAATGAAGGGCAAACACAGCTAAAGGCAGAATATTGTTCATGGCCAAACGCAATTAACAAGATCGAGCGGTAAGCACCGAACGGTAGACTTCATGACCAAGACCAAGCACTCATAACACGAGCCTTCTTGACCAAGATCATAGGACACGAGCGTTCCAAATCAGTCAGGACACGAGCGTTCTTAACCATGAACATAGGACCGAGTGGTAACATTATGACCAAGACCGAGAGCAGGTAAGACATGTCGAGAACAAACAGTTCGGACCGAGCAATGAAAGGTAGTGTAGAATCAAGCCGAACGCTGAAAAGCTGTAAGGAACCTAGACGAACGACAAAAGGTGATAAGGACTTGAGCCGAACGCATTTGAAGCCCAAACACAACTTGAAATACAGACCGAACGATTAACAGCCATGAAGGCTCAAACCGAACACTGGAAAGCTGTAAGGAACCGAGCCGAACAACAGAGAGTGATAAGGGGTTGAACCGAACGGCATAAGGATGTGTCCAATTAAACTGAGCAGGAGAGGGAGAAGAACTGGTGCCGAATGTTCGAAGAGTTAAATATCCTAACTCTTCCAACTCTTGTAGATAATCGATTATCGCTTACAATAATTGATTATCACTGGTAGTTGTAATGCGTCTTTTCAGTTTCGGACTAGTAGGCCTTATATACCTTTCCAAACACTTTAGAAGGAACTTTGCGTAACTGAGAATATAGTGCTATCTCAGGAAGTTCTCAAGAGCCAGTTCATTTCTTTGTCAAGTCTTATGAACAAGAGAAGCTCGCGCTTTGTGTGTCAAAGGTCAGAGCGGTTCTCTTCAAGTTGGCAGAGTTGATCCCTTCCAATTCGTTCGTCGAAGGAAGGTGTTTTTGTTATTGTTATTTTCAATCACTATATTATAATTGTAAAACTGTTTTTAGTGAAAAGGTTAATCACTATTCATAGTTATTAACGACTGGACGTAGAATCTTTTGATTTGAACCAGGATAAAAATCATTTGTGTGATTTTTCTACTTCCTACACTCTTTATATTTTCTGCTCATGAATTGTTCGATAAAAAGCTTTTAAGAAAATTAAAGGAACCATTTTTAAATTGAGTGAATAAGCTCTTGGCATTTAAAAAATCTGTATCGTACTCTGTTTTGATATTTCCGCTGCGCAAAATCGGTATCGGTTGCTCCAACAATTGGTATCAGAGCTTGCATTGATATTCTTTCAAATTTTTCGAAAATGGCCGGTCATCAAAATCAAGTATATGCCGAGGGTGCTTCCATCAACAGACCACCACTTTTTACTGGTGATAATTATGCCTTCTAGAAAGTCATAATGTAATTGATGGAAGCATCCTTGCAATTCAATCATGAACACTTCCAAAACCAGAGAAGGCAGCGGTTAGTTGGATGACGATGAGGCACGGTAAGTGTTTGATGAATGTTTCAATGAAGGTGTATGAGTAGATCAAGGAATCTCAAGCTCCGAAAGCCTTCCAAGAGGGAAGGAAGCTAGAGGAGAATGTGCAGAATAGGCACAAAGTGTTTGAACTCTGAAAGAATGTCTGGAGAAATCTCAACAGCATATCATTATCAATTCAAAGTTCAATTTACAAAGGATGAAGCCCCCTATTTATAGATGAAGGAGAACTTCTAAGACGTGTGATGCAAGCTATTCTAAAGGCACGTGATGCAATGAAAAGAAGCTTGGGAAGCAAGCTAAGTTTGCCAGCTAAGCAGAACTGCAGAGGAAGATGGAGTTGCTGTCTGCAGTGTTCATGCATCTGAGCGTAACAGCAACATCTTCAATTTTATCTCCTTTGCTTTTCCTTGCTTGGTTACTCCTCCAAGTGTTTTGCCAAGCTTTATTTAATGACCTACAAAACAATGTAAAGTTATTTAAAGAGGAGGAAGATTTTAGTAATTAATACTCCATAAGAGCAAAGTAGTTAGTGCTCCCTCTTCCTCTTGGATTCTCTTAGACATGGCTCTTGTTAAAGGTCCTATGTTGAGCTTGGATGGTCCTCCATCAGTCCCTCCCTCTTGAAAAAGATCTGTCCCCAGATCTTGGGAACCCTGTTGGGCATTTCCTATGAAAGGAATTAGATCACAAATGTTAAAAGTAGGACTGACGCCATAACTTTCAGGAAGGTCTAACTGATATGCATTATCATTTATCTTCTTGATCACTTTGAAAGGACCATCACCTCTTGGGCTTAATTTGGATTTGCGTTGAGAAGGAAATCTATCCTTTCTCAAGTGAAGCCAAACTAAGTCTCCTTCTTTTAAGAGTACTTGTTTTCTCCCTTTGTTGTTGTATTCAGAATACTTTTGAGTTTGTTTTTCAATATGTGTTTTAACCTTTTCATGCAACTTTTTGATGAACTCCGCTTTAGAAAGACCTTCTTTATGAAGAAAAGAAGATGTTTCTGGAAGAGGAAGTAGATCAAGAGGTGTGAGAGGGTTAAAACCATAAACAACCTCAAAAGGAGAAAGTTTAGTAGTTTTGTGAACTACTCTATTATAAGCAAACTCTATATGAGGTAGATGATCATCCCAATTTTTAATATTGCCCTTCAACATTACCCGTAATAGAGTAGATAGAGACCTATTTACTACTTCTGTTTGCCCATCAGTTTGTGGGTGACATGTAGTAGAAAATAGTAGTTTAGTTCCTAGCTTAGCCCAAAGTGTTTTCCAAAAGTAGCTAAGAAACTTAACATCTCTATCAGAAACTATAGTTTTGGGTAAACCATGCAATTTAACAACTTCTTTAAAGAAGAGTTTTGCTATATAGCTAGCATCATCTACTTTGTGGCAAGGTATAAAATGAGCCATTTTACTAAATCGATCAACCACCACAAAGATAGAATCAAAGCCCTTGTGAGTTCTGGGTAGACCTAAGACAAAATCCATACTAATGTCTTCCCAAGGGGTACTAGCTATGGGCAGAGGAAGATAGAGTCCATGAGGCATTACTTTAGACTTAGCTTGTAAACAAACTATGCAACTAGAACAATGCTTTTGGACATCTATTCTCATGTGTGGCCAATAAAATTTGCTTTTCAAAGTATGAAGAGTTTTATCAACTCCATGATGGCCCATGAGTCCTCCACCATGACTTTCTTTGATAAGAAGCTTTCGAATAGATCCTTGGGGTATGCATAGTTTTCCTTTATTAAAAAGATACCCCTCAGAAATATAAAATCCATCGAATGGCTTCTTAAGACAAGATGCATAAGTAGATGCAAAGGTAGGATCAGATTCATAAAGTTGTTTAATGTCATCAAAACCTAGTATTTGGGATCCTAGAGTAACTAACAATGCATGTCGTCTAGATAAAGCATCCGCAACAACATTAGTACTCCCCTTTTTATGTTTGATGACGTATTGAAACTGCTCAAGGTACTCAATCCACTTTGCATGTCGCTTGTTCAACTTTCCTTGCCCTTTTAGATACTTGAGAGATTCATGGTCAGTGTTTATTATAAACTCTTGAGACACTAAGTAATGTTCCCAAGTTTTCAATGCTCGAATGAGGGCATAAAGTTCTTTGTCATAGGTAGGATAGTTCAAAGTAGGTCCCCTAAGTTTTTCACTAAAATAAGCTATTGGATGACCTTCTTGTATAAGAACAGCGCCTATTCCTACCCCAGAAGCATCACATTCTACTTGAAAAGCTTTGGAAAAATTAGGTAAATGTAGAATGGGTGCATGTGTTAACTTATGCTTTAAGGTCTCAAAAGCTAAACTTTGTTTCTCATCCCAGTTGAATGGCACATCCTTCTTCAAAAGTTCATTAAGGGGAGCAGCAATAGTAGAAAAATTTTCTACAAAGCGTCTATAGAAACCTGCTAGACCTAGAAAACTTCTTACTTCTCCCACTGTTTTGAGGATAGGCCATTCTTGGATAGCTTTGATTTTGCTAGGATCAACATGTACTCCTTCTTTCCCAACTTTGAAGCCTAGAAAAATAACACTCTCTTGACAAAAGGTACATTTGTCAAAGTTGGCAAATAAATGGTGTTGTCTAAGCAAAATCAATACTTTCCTCACATGATGAAGATGTTCTTTAAGACCTTTGCTATAAATTAAAATATCATCAAAGTAGACTACAACAAAGCTGCCTATGTATTCCTGAAGGACATGATTCATTAATCGCATGAAGGTACTAGGAGCATTGGTTAAACCAAAAGGCATGACTAACCATTCATAAAGGCCAAATTTGGTCTTAAAAGCGGTTTTCCATTCATCTCCTTCTTTAATTCTTATTTGATGATACCCACTTTTAAGATCAATCTTGGTGAACATGTTTGCTCCATGTAATTCATCTAGCATATCGTCCAATCTAGGAATAGGGTGCCTATACTTGACTGTAATGTTGTTAATAGCCCTGCAATCTGTACACATTCTCCAAGATCCATCTTTCTTAGGTACTAACAACACTGGCACCGCACAAGGGCTAAGGCTTTTCTGTATCCACCCTTTTCCCAATAAATCATTAACCTGCTTCTCTATCTCTTTGGTTTCTGTGGGGTTAGTCCTATAGGCTGGCCTATTAGGAAGACTGGCTCCTGGAATTAAATCAATTTGATGTTCAATTCCCCGAAGAGGTGGTAAACCACTTGGAACCTCTTTAGGAAATAAATCATCAAACTCTTTCAAAAGCTTTTGTAACCCCTTTGGATGAGAATCAAGTGGATGATTTATGGAAAGAAGTGCCTCCTTACAATAGAGAAGAAAGTGAGGTTGTCCAAGGAAAAGATTTTTGGAAGTGTGTGGTGGAACAACTTCATTGGTTGAGGCACTTTCAACCAAACTCAACTTCTTCTCTTTGGAAACTTTATTAGAGTAAAGTTTCTTCTCACCATCCAACTTCTTCTTAAGTATTATTTGATCCTCTCGCACTTGTGATGGTGTAAGAGGACTCAAGATAATCTTTTTGCCTTTATGTTGAATGGTGATCTTGTTGGTGACTCCATCATGCAAAGCCTGTTTGTCAAATTGCCAAGGCCGTCCAAGTAAAATGTGACCCGCTTCCATTGGAACAATATCACAAATGATTTGGTCTTCATACTTGCCTATGGAAATGGGAACACTTACTTGTTCCTTAACAACTATTCCTTCATCCTCTTTTATCCATTGAAGTTTGTAAGGGTTAGGATGAGGAGTAGGAGTTAAGCCTAGCTTTTCAACCATTCTAGTGCTACAACAATTACAACAAGAACCACTATCCACAATCATAGAACATGTTTTATCAAGAACTTTGCAGCGAGTGTGGAATAGGTTTTCTCGTTGAGTTTGTTCTAACTCAACATGCTTTGCCTCAAGGAGTCTCCTAACCATGAGAAGATCTCCATCGCAAGGTGGAGCTTCATGTTCCTCTTCAGATGAGGACAACTCAGACACACTAGAGGATGACTCCTCACTATTACTTTTATGTTCAAGGATATAGGTTGACTTTTTAAAGTGACACTCAGTTGAATAGTGTCCTCTAGCCCCACATTTGAAACATCTAGTCTCCCTACCTCTGGTATCTCTGGGTGGCTCTCTTGGAATTCTTTGATCTTTTCCTTTAGAGCTTTCTTTTTCCCTTTTTAGCTCTCTATCTTTACTTTTGAACTTATCTTGTGTCCTTTCTTGCTCTCTCTCCTTTGTTTCCTCATATCTTGGAAAGCTACCCTCCCTCTTAAGATCTCTCCTATATGATGATGTGGTAGGGTAGGTGCTTTTTGCGGAAGCTTTTCTCCTGTTTTGTTCTTCCACTCTCACACATAGCTGGACAAAATCATTTAGATCTAAGTAAGGTAAGAGTTCTACCTTATCTCTAATCTCATAGTTTAATCCACTCTGGAATCTAGCTATGGTGAATCTCTCCTCCTCTTTGATTCCCGCTCTCAACATGAGTAACTCTAATTTTTGCCTATATTCTTCAACACTCATGTTTCTTTGTTGAAGTCTATGGAGCTTGTCCATGACTTCTCTAGCATAATAGGCTGGGACATGTCGCCTGTGTAAGGCTGCTTTCAACTCATTCCAATATTGGATTTTGTAGTCGCCATTCATCCTTTGGTCCCTTATGATGGATGTCCACCAATAAAGGGCTGCACCTTGAAAGGTTAAGGTGGCTAGGGTCACTCTCCTCCTATCATCTATGTTGTAGCATTCAAAAATTTGTTCAACCTTCATCTCCCACTCAAAGTACTCTTCAACATTATCTCGACCATAGAAAGGAGGAAGGTCAAGCTTAGGTTCTACATGATGTTCTCTATGGTTGTGATGTCGCCTAGGAGGGTGTTGATAGTGATCATAAGGTTGGTAAGTATGGTGATCACTATGGTGGGAATGATCATCTTGATCATAATTTTGCCTATGAGAGTGAGTTCCCTGTGTGTGCCTGCTTTGATTGATAGTAAGAGTGGCGACTATTTGCCTTAGCTCATTCAACTCAGTCTTGGTTCTATTGAGCTCTTCTCGCAACTCTATGTTCTCTTGATCTTGAGTGACATTACCTTGAACACTAGAGTGACTCATGCTTGTGAAGTAGAGAAATTGTTTTCACAATGATTTGAAAACCTTGCACAAGTATGAATCAAAACTTTTGAAAAGAGAATTTGAGGTGTTTTTGGTAAATGACTTCTATAGAGATTCTAAAGGTGATGAAACCGAATAGCTCCCAGGAAGGAGAGGTGAGTCACAATGGACAAACTTAGAAACCTTGTCCTTCCTTAGCCAGAGTGTCTCCTGACGCTTCTCACCCAAGTTTCTAGATAGCAGTCATTCAAAACCTTTTTGGAATGCAAAGATGTTATGCTCCTAGAAACCAAACGAAGGTTTAACTATGTGAAACGCGCTCCTAAGTATCACGGAGACTTAAAACATAAAAGACAATCAAGCAAGAAAATAAATGAATGGAAATGGAAGACAATGATAATCGGCCCTATGTGAAAGTGCAAGTGACACTTGGAGCCCCTTGACACACTTTCACTCTAATAAGTGGGAACTAACTATTACAATGTTGCTTAGTAGACTTGGAATTGCTTGGATAGCATTTTTCCAAGTTACTTTAAGTTTGAGAAATGTAAAGCAATTAAACTCCAAAGGTTCCGTGATACAAAGCTGAAAATTGGAGAAAAATAAGCTATTCTATGTATACAAGGAAGGCCACCAAATCTGAATGTAGTGTAGCTCCAAAAGTATGTGAAATTTTTGGTGTGAGGGGTGGGGAAATGCTGCTGAAAACTGCACAAGAATGCAGCTTGGAGAACAACCTTTGTAGCCAATTCTACAAACTCTCCACTTCCTAGTATGCTACCCTCTTGGAGGAAGCTTGTTGGAACTTGGATCACCTCAAAATGAAGTCACACTCCACTGTCAAACACTGAAACCGTGAGGTGATGGAAAATCTGCTGCACTAGAAATTAGTTAACCAAAAACCAGTTTTTAAACATAGTTTGGAAGCCAAAAATGATGAATGCAAGTGATATACGGCTAGAACAAAAGGTAGCACTCAAAAGGAACCTAGGATAGGGTCTAGAACAGATTATAAAAGCAAGAAAAGACTCAAAACAGTGAGGAAAATCTGTGCTGTAAAAGTGTTTGATGAAAATTCAAAACTGTTTGATAAAATGCCACAAAGAACAGCAGATTTTGTGTTTTCTGGTTTTTGACCTTTCAAATCTGGATTGCAGGGTTTAAAGTGCTTTTTATGATTGCTATACACTTGGATAAGCATATAAATGTATTTGGATACTTAAACCCAGCTTTTGCCAATCCAAAGATGAAAAACCAAAGAAACACAATGGCAAACAGCAATAAAAATGAACTCTGCACCTTACAAAGTGGCTGGAAAAATTAACAGCAGTGGCTATAAGGAACAACAGTGTATGTGAGGTTCAAATGATTTGTCAAACAAGTTTATATCATCAAATTGGATGTGTGCAAACACTTAAACAGCCAAGGAATACACTACAACAGAATTTCACTAGTGCACTTCCAAATGTAGGTAAAATGAATGATCTAGAAGGTGATTTTGAATATGGACTGAAAAATGACCAAATGACCAGTGTAAACAAGTTTAAAATGACCAAATACACCTGTTCAAACAGTCACAATGCACAGAAACAGCGAGATGCTCCAAATCACAGGTTGAGTTGCTAATTATGCAGAAATTTGAAGCAAAACTGGACCAGAATTAATAGACAACAGAAGCAAAGCTGGCTGGTTCAATCCAAAGCATAAGAAAGTCCTAAATGACTAGATCTAACTGCAGATAATCAGCTAGCAGAATTTGAATGCCTATGAACAAGTAATGACAACAAGCACGGTGCAAAAGCTTGGATAAAAAAGTGACTGCATTGAAAACCAGATTGTGATCAACCTAAACACTCATTTTGCAATTTTGTGATTAACATGAGGTGCTATCATTTGAGACATGTTTAGAACCATTAAACAAACTTGTGCAAAGCTATACTGACAACAATTCTGGACAGAAACAGCATTGACCACATCAAACCAGAAATTAAGTTTTGATGCAGAATTGTGAAACAGTGACAGCACAAGCTACTGAAAGTAGGCAACTAAGGTATGCATTGTGCATTTTATTGATTAATAAGAGTTGCTACTACTAGAAACATGTTTAACAACAGTAAACACACTTGCACCAATGTTCAAAACCACAAAATCTGACCAGAAACAGTGATCACTAACTCAAACATTGAAGAATTTTGATGCAGATTTTTGAAACTGGAATCAAAGTTTGCACTGCTAGTAGCTCCAATGATCAAAGCTGGACATTAAGCCATTGCTTATATGATCAACATATAGCTAGCCAATGCATTGAACACACTTAAAACGAAAAAATTTAAAGGCTGAACAGAATCAAACATTTGACAGAATGAAAACTGCAACACTTTTGAACATGACAGTAGACAAACTGGAAAATTACAAGGCAGGCTGAATTGAACCAAACACAAATGATTTGCACCGATTAAAATGATTGAAAAACACTAACGAACAGTGAATAGAATCAAACGTTCACTCAAACACAGAATCAAACCAGAAAAACAAAATGGAACAGTGACATATATGAACAGTACAAGACGAAAAAAAAACAGAGGAATGGATACGAGACACTTAGCTCTTGAAGCGTGACTGAAACGACTGGCTCTTGATGCCAAATGATGGAAGCATCCTTGCAATTCAATCACGAACACTTCCAAAACCAGAGAAGGCAGCGGTTAGTTGGATGACGATGAGGCACGGTAAGTGTTTGATGAATGTTTCAATGAAGGTGTATGAGTAGATCAAGGAATCTCAAGCTCCGAAAGCCTTCCAAGAGGGAAGGAAGCTAGAGGAGAATGTGCAGAATAGGCACAAAGTGTTTGAACTCTGAAAGAATGTCTGGAGAAATCTCAACAGCATATCATTATCAATTCAAAGTTCAATTTACAAAGGATGAAGCCCCCTATTTATAGATGAAGGAGAACTTCTAAGACGTGTGATGCAAGCTATTCTAAAGGCACGTGATGCAATGAAAAGAAGCTTGGGAAGCAAGCTAAGTTTGCCAGCTAAGCAGAACTGCAGAGGAAGATGGAGTTGCTGTCTGCAGTGTTCATGCATCTGAGCGTAACAGCAACATCTTCAATTTTATCTCCTTTGCTTTTCCTTGCTTGGTTACTCCTCCAAGTGTTTTGCCAAGCTTTATTTAATGACCTACAAAACAATGTAAAGTTATTTAAAGAGGAGGAAGATTTTAGTAATTAATACTCCATAAGAGCAAAGTAGTTAGTGCTCCCTCTTCCTCTTGGATTCTCTTAGACATGGCTCTTGTTAAAGGTCCTATGTTGAGCTTGGATGGTCCTCCATCAGGAATTTTTTATGGGGTCTATTAACAGAGGCATCTAGGAAGGTGTACTAAATGGTCCTTATATTCCTAAAAGAATTGTCGATAGTGTAGAAGTAGAAAAACCATACTTTAACTGGACTCCTGAGGAAAATAGAAGAGCCCCATTTGATATTAAGGCTCGCAATATTATTTCATATGTTGTTGTACTTGATGAGTTTTATAGAATTTCAATTTGTAAGACAACACAGGAGATGTGGGAGGTCCTCAAAGTCACATGAGGGTACTGATGATGTGAAACGCGCAAGGAAGAACACGCTCATCCAGGAGTACGAGATGTTTAGAATACAACCTGGAGAAACAATTTCTGATATCCAAAAGCGCTTCACTCATATTGTGAATCACTTAACTCGGTTTGGTAAGACTTTTGATACTGATGAATTAAATGTAAAAATTCTGAAATAATTGGACAGGTCTTGGCAACCAAAGGTGACAGCTATCTCAGAGTCATAAAATCTCACACAAATGTCGATGGCAATTCTCTTTGGAAAGCTTCGTGAGCATGAGCTTGAACTGAATAGATTGACTACGGAAGAGGATCAAGGAAGGAAGAAGACTCTTGCCTTCAAATATGAAATATCTAAGGGGAAAAGTCCAAGAAGAACCGAGCATGATGACTCTGATGATGAGGAAAACATGAGCCTCATGATAAAGAAGTTTGCCAAGTTCATGAGAGCAAAAGGAAAGGACAAATACCATGGAGAAAGAAAAGAGAATCAAGGTTCTCCATTAAGCGTGAAGTGCTATGGATGTGGAGAAAGAGGACACGTGAAGATTGACTATCCTAAGAACAAGAAAAGTGAGGAAAAGAAAGAAAGGAAATTTCCAAGAAGAAGAAGGCTTACAAAAGTATCTGATTTTAATGCAAATAAGAATCCTATTGAATGTTTATCTTGTAAAACTCATATGTTTGATATTGACATACTCGTAGAGTTTAGGTTGAAAAAGGAACTTTTGTGAAAAACAAGGTGCATGATGGTTGTTTTTATTGCATGAAGCATGGTCATACATCAAACAAATGCAACATTAAACACCTTGGAATTCCAAATGGAAAATATGCATGGGTGAAAACTGTAAAATGATGCTTGCTTGCATGAACTTACCCTAAGGACCCATAATGAGATTGGGGACCTAAATTCTTGCTTAACTTGTTTTGTAGGAACCTACAAAGTCAAAGAAGTCATTGTGGTATCTGGACAATGGTTGTTCAAGACACGTGACTGGTGACAAGAAAAGGTTTATCTCCTTTGAGAAGAAGCAAGGATTTGTGACATATGGGGATAACAACAAAGGAATAATTGTTGGAACATGAGACATTGGAGGAGGAAACATATTGACCATAAAAAGCGTATTATATGTTGAAGGTCTCAAACACAACCTCCTAAGCTTAAGTCAATTATGCGACAAAGGTCTCAAGGTAACATTTGAAAGTGATAAATGTACTATTTATTTTAAGAATTCTTCAGATGTTCCTCTGCAAGGTGTTAGGCATAATAATATTTATTTGATTGATATTGAAAGTGCATCTATTCATAGTATAACATGTTTAGTCGCTAAAGAGGAAAATCCGTGGTTATGGCATAAAAGAGCTACACACATTCATATCCAACATCTAAATAAATTGATTTCAAAAGATCTTGTAATTGGATTGCCTAAGTTAAAGTTTGAAAAAGATAAATTATGTGTTGCATGTCAAAAGGGAAAACAAACAAAATCTTCTTTTTCATCCAAAAGCATGATCTCTACATTAAAACCTTTAGAACTTTTGCATATGGACTTGTTTGGTCCATCTAGAATTAAAAGTTTTGGTGGGAACTATTATGCACTTGTAGTTGTTGATGACTATACTAGATTTATTTGGACCATATTCTTAACTTTGAAAAGTGAAGCTTTTAAAGCATTCAAAACTTTTGCAAAATGTGTTCAAAATGAAAAGGATTTGAAAATCAAAACTTTGAGAAGTGATCACGGTGGTGAGTTTCAAAATGAATCCTTTGAAAACTTTTGTGATAAGTATGGAATTACACATAATTTTTTTGCTCCTAGAACTCCTCACCAGAATGGGGTTGTTGAAAGGAAAAATAGGTCATTAGAAGAATTGACTAGAACTCTTTTAAATGAATCTTATGTACCTAAATATTTCTAGGCTGATGAAGTTAGTACTGCTTGTTATGTGCTGAACAGGATGCTTATTTGACCCATTCTTAAGTTAAATCCCTATGAATTGTTTAAAGGTAGAAAACCGAATGTGTCTCATTTAAGAATCTTTTGATGCAAATGCTTTGTATTGAATAATAATAAAGATAATCTAGGAAATTTTGATGCTAAATCTGATGAAGCTATCTTCTTAGGTTATTCATTAACTAGCAAAACATACAAAGTATTTAATAGAAGAACTTTAACAATTGAGGAGTCAATACATGTTGTCTTTGATGAAATTGTGGACCTTGAGGTAAACCCTTTTGAGTCAAACAAACCTATTGCAGGAGATGAGAATTACTTAAGGGAAGCTCTTGAAGAGATGTACTTAACCGAAAATAATCATAGACAAACTCAAAATCAAGAAGTGGATCCTAAGAGCTATAAACAACCACGTGTCCTCTCCTTGGACAACATCATTGGAGACATTTCAAAGAGGGTAACTACTAGACATAATTTAAATAATTTTTGTCTAACAGTAGCTTTTGTGTCTCAAATAGAACCCAAGAACATAAAAGAACCTCTTCAAGATTATAAGTGGTGCATTGTTATGCAAGAAAAACTAAACCAATTTGTAAGGAATGGCGCTTGGAAACTTATTCCTAGAAAAGAAGACTATCAAGTCATTGGCACAAAATGGGTGTTCAGAAATAAGCTTGATGAAGATGGAAACATTACAAAGAACAAAGCAAGGCTAGTTGAAAAAGGCTATTGTCAAGAGGAAGGTATAGATTATGATGAGACCTACGCCCCGGTAGCCAGGTTAGAAGTAATTAGACTTTTACTTGCTTATGCATCATTGATGACATTTAAATTGTATCAAATGGATGTAAAAGGTACATTTTTAAACGATTTTATAAAAGAGGAAGTATATGTTAGTCAACCTCCTAGATTTGAAGATTTTAAATTTCCTGATCATGTGTTTAAACTAAAAAAAGGCATTTTATGGCCTTATACAGGCACCCAAGTCTTGGTATGAAAGATTTAGTACTTTCTTGATTGAAAATGATTTTTCTAGAGGAAAGGTTGATTCAAACTTATTCATTAAGAAAGTAGGAAAACATATTTTACTTGTTCAAGTGCATGTGGATGATAGTATCTTTGGATCTACTGATGATTCATTATGTGAGAGTTTTGCAAATATAATGCAAGGTGAGTTTTAGATGTCTATGATGGGTGAACTGAATTTCCTTTTAGGACTACAAATCAAGCAAATGGAAAGGGGAACCATTGTGTCCCAAACCAAATACTGTAAAGAAGTACTTAAGAAATTTGGAATGGATACTTGTAAAGAAGCCAACACTCCTATGATGACTTCTTGTTACTTAAATAAGGATGAATCTGGAGAAGAAGTTAATCAAACTTTGTTTAGAGGGATGACAAGATCTCTATTGTACCTTACTGCTAGTAGACCAGATATTATGCAAAGTGTGTATGTGTATGTGCTAGGTACCAACCAAATCCTAAGGAATCTCATTTAATTGTTGTTAAGAGAATCTTGAAATACCTTAAAGGAACTATCTCTTTTGGACTTTGGTATCCTTCTGATGCATTGCCTAGCTTAGTTGGTTATTCTAATGCAAATTATAGGGGATGCAAAATAGATAGGAAAATTCCTAGTGGTACTTGTCATTTTCTGGGCTGCTCTTTAGTGTCTTGGTACTCAAAGAAACGAGCATGTGTAGCCTTATCTACCACTGAAGCTGAATATATAACTACAGGCAACTATTGTGCCCAAATCTTGTGGATGAAACAACAATTGGAGGATTTTGATATCTTCCTTGATCACATTCCTCTGAAATGTGACAACACTAGTGCTATAAATCTAACCAAGAACCCCATAACGCACACTAGAACTAAGCATATAGAGATAAGACATCACTTCTTTAGAGATCATATCCAAAAAGGTGATTGCTCTATAGAATATATTGATACTTTGAATAAATTAGCAGATATTTTCACAAAAGCCTTGCCTAAAGATAGATTCTATTAACTTAGAAGAGAGTTAAGAATCATAGACATGTCATAGACTCAAGATTTCTGATTTTTTTCACACTTTTTGTACTCCTAGCGTATTTAATCGATTATCCAAGGGATATAATCGATTATTCTCAACGTCTGAGAAAGGGTTCGGTTCGCATTTAATCGATTATTCTGAGGCATAATCGATTATTCTAACTAGCTCTACAAATCTGGGGTAGTCATGAACAGATAATCGATTATTACCATCAATAATCGATTGTCCTTGCATTTCTGGAAATTCCTTTTTGAGCGATAATCGATTATCACTTACCGTAAGGGGTGTATATATCCTGATCTCATCAGAGTGTTCTACTTCAATTTAAAATACCGCAATGAAATCGTCACAACCAAGGTGAAGGGGGTCCCAATTATTTTGGATGACGACATATGGACTAACGTGGCACAACTCACCATTTGGGATGATGCTGTCAAAGTTCACCTTGGGGTCCCAGACTTCAATTGCTTGCTAGCCTTCCAATCATTTCTGCGACATCCTCAACAGTAAACACATCGTCGTCAACTACTGGTGTGTGGCTTCAAGGTCGAAGAACGCTTAATTCGTTATCTAATAATGTGGCTTTTGTGCCCCCGTGCTACAAATCATGCTCAATGTTCTGAGCAGGATCTTCTTCTTCTTTGTGGGATTTTAAATAATATCCATATCGATTGGCCTGCACTCATCTATGATACTATGCTCAAGGCTACAAAGTATCATGCCTATCATTTTCCCTACGCTCTTCTCATCTCTAGGATTATTGAATACAAAGGAGTTCGTATAGAAGGAGAGCTCACCCAAGCCATCCAAGCAATTGACACTAAAATTGGGGAGACAAAGTTTCGTCAAATGGGTTTTGTCGCCCGTGGGCGTGTGATCATTCACAAGGATGATGATCATCAAAATGATGAAGATGATGATATGGATGCCCATATGGCAAAACCAGTAGGAGCTACTACTCCATCTGAAGCTGGACCTTCTACCATGCCTTCATTCTCCTCTCTCTCCATAGAAGAGTAATTTGCAAATTTGTCCAAGCAATTGGAGGACATGAGTTTAGCTTATCAAGCACGTTTTGATGAACTCATTGAAATACAAGAAACTCATGAGGAATATGTGATTGAGAAGTTTGATGATTTTGACACTCGTCTTGAAAACATTGAAAATCGCCTCAATCTTCATCCTCCGGAAAGACCACCTACTCCAGATTTCTAGATTAGGCTGCTTGATTGCTTGTTTTCAATTAGTGTACTATTGTGGTTGTATTTTCTTCTGCTTTAATGACATTTTCCCAAAATAAATAGAATCCTTTCATGTTCTCATTTAATGCATACATTATTTTATTATGGGGGAGAACATTTTGGGGGGACCATACTTACTTTTATCTTATGATCAAAAAGGGGGAGAAACTCTTCTAGTGCAGTTACTGCTAACCTATTTGTAAGTTTAAATTTTGTGCAAATATTCAACAATGCTTTTAAACAGGAAATTTTTTATCATCATCAAAAAGGGGAAGATTGTTACCAATGAGGAGCATTGGTGTTTTTGAAGTTAATAATTTTGATGATGCTACAAAGTAAAGAATATGAAGACTCTTTGTGCATCACGTTTAAAAGCATATTTGCATAATGATCAGCAAAGAAAAAGAACAAGAGTAAGATTCAGACCGAACGGTAGATAAGTAGACGAAGACCGAACGGTCGCTATTAGTCAACGGTAGAACGTAGATGAAGACCGAACGACTACAATCAGATGAAGGCCAAACACAACTAAAGGCAGAACATTGTTCATGGCCAAATGCAACTAACAAGACCGAGCGGTAAGCACCAAACGGTAGACTTCATTACCAAGACCAAGCAGTCAGGACACGAGCGTTCCCAAGCAGTCAGGACATTAGCGTTCCCAAGCAGTCAGGACATTAGCATTCTTGACCAAGAACATAGGACACGAGGTTCCTAATCAGTCAAGACACGAGCATTCTTAACCAAGAACATAGGATTGAGCGGTAAAATTATGACCAAGACCAAGCGATGGAGGGCATGAACGAGAGCACGTAAGACATGTCGAGACCAAACAGTTCGGACGGAGCAATGAAAGGCAGTGAAGAATCAAGCCGAACGTTGAAAAGTTGTAGGAAGCTAGACAAACGGCAAAAGGTGATAAGGACTTGAGTAGGACGCATTTGAAGCCCGAACATAAGTTGAAACACATACTGAATGGTAGAAGCCCATGAGGGCTCAAACCGAACGCTGGAAGGCTATGAGGAACCGAGCGGCAGAGCGAGAAGAACTGGTGTCAAACTGTCGAAGAGTTAAATATCCTAATTGTTCAAGTCTTGTAGATAATCGATTATCACTTACAATAATTGATTATCACTGGCAGTTGTAATGTGTCTTTTCAGTTTTGGACCAGTAGGCTTTATATACCTTTGCCAAACACTTTAGAATGAACTTTGCATAACTGAGAATATAGTGCTATCTGATGAATTCTCAAGTGTCAGTTCATATCTTTGTCAAGTCTTGTGAACAGGAGAAGCTAGTGCTTTGTGTGTCAAAGGTCGAAGCGGTGTGTATGAGGACATGGGACACACGACTTAGGAGTGTGTGACCCTTAAAGACAAAATTGAAGAGTTGATCCAAGCAGGTCAGCTTAAGAAGTACATAATGGTAGATCAACAAGCCGAACTGTTGATCCGGCCAAAGCACAGTCCGCTTAGAAGAAGCCCGCGAAAGGGCGATGACAGGCGCCCTCGGCATGAAAGGAATGATTGCCCGCGGTCGGAACGCCACAGAAGCCGAACACGCAGCACAAGCAATGACCGAACTTTGCACGGTCATAATAACATGATCTTAGGCAGCTTCGACGGGGGAGGATCCTCTACCTCCGCTAGGAAACGACACGTTAGAGCTCTTAGCTTGGTTCACGTCGTTGACAAGCCGGGACGGACCATGCCCCCCGTCACATTCACTGACAAGGATTTTCACGCACTCGATCCATAACAAGACGACCCTATGGTAATCATGACTAAAATAGTCAGGTACAACGTTAGCAAAGTGCTCGTCGACCAAGGCAGTTCTGTAAATATCCTATACTGGAAGACATTCCAGAAGATGGACATCTTAGAAGACTTGATTGTCCCATACAACGAGCAAATCCTCGGCTTCGCAGGGGAGCAGGTGGACACAAGAGGTTATGTAGACCTCTGTACAAACCTAGGCACTGGTTGGGAAGGAGAGGAGAAGAGGGTGCGTTATTTTCTGGTGGAGGCAAACACGTCATACAATGTGCTGCTTGGCCGGCCGTGTCTCAGCGCCATTGTGTCAACCCCTCATCTCGCCATGAAATTCCCAACGGATAAGGGGGTAGTGTGCACCGTCTGAGCGGATCACAGAACAGCGCGAGAATGCTACGCCGCAGCGCTAAAGTTATACCCCCACTCGACCAAGAGGAAGACGTTTAGGTTAGAGGTGGCCATGGCTGATTTAGACCCCCGTTTAAACCTAGATGATTGGATGGAACCTTTTGGGGATTTGCAGTCGGTCAAGCTTGGAAGGGACGACTCCCAAGTCACTATGATGGCTAAGGGCTTGGAGAAGTCGACTGAACGGGACTTAGAGGCGATCCTGTGGCAGAACCGTGACCTTTTCGCATGGACGGCCGCCGACTTGCCCAAGATCCACCCTTCTGTCATGTCTCATAAGTTATCACTCTTCAAGGAGGAGCGACTAGGCGCTCAAAAGAAGAGGCGGATGGAGAGTGAGAAGAACAAGGCCGCTGAGGAGGAAGTAGCCAAACTGAAGGAGGTTGGTTTCGTTAACGAAGTAACCTATACCACCTAGCTCGCCAACGTAGTAATGGTGAAAAAAGCTAGTAGGAAATGGTGAATGTGTACTGATTACACGGACTTGAACAAGGCCTGTCCAAAAGACGCCTACCCTCTACAAAGCATTGACGGCTTGGTCGATGGAGCGTTCGGCCATAAAATGTTGAGCTTTCTGGATGCATACTCAGGCTATAATCAAATACCCATGTACGTCCCTGACCGTACGAAAATCGCTTTAATTACAAATAAAGCCAACTAGTGCTACGAGTTCATGTCGTTCGGCCTCAAGAATGTCGGGGCTACCTATCAGAGGCTAATGGACAAGATATTCGCGGATCCGATTGGAAAGTGCATGAATGTATACGTCGATGATATGGTAGTACGGTCCGGGTCTACCGCCCAGCACATCACAGACCTTCAAGAAGTGTTTGATCGTGTCCGTCGATTCAGAATGAGCTTAAACCCAGCAAAGTGTACCTTCGGGGTAGGCGTTGGAAAGTTCTTAGGCTTCATGCTGACCGCTTAGGGTATCGAAGCCAACCCGGACAAATGTTCGTCCATATTAGAAATGAAGAGCCCGACATCTTTAAAGGAAATCCAGCGACTAGTAGGCAAGTTGACGGCCCTATCCCGATTCATACCCAAACTGGCCGAGCGTATCCGACCGGTCTTGAAAAAGATGAAGAAGGTGTTAACGGTTAACTGGGATCCATATTGTGAGGAAGCACTACAGAGGATGAAGGAAGTCCAAACTAGTCCTCCGGTCATGAATCAGCCGATCAGAGGGGAGGATTTGTAGATTTACTTGGGGGTATCGGACGAAGCCGTCAGTGTCGTCCTACTCCAAGAGAAACCAGGACCCAGGCTCATCTACTTCGTGAGCCGAACCCTCCATGATGCTGAAACTCACTTTGCCCAGGTGGAAAAGGTGGCGTTAGCACTGCTGCATGCAGCTAGAAGGTTACGGTCGTACTTCCAGGGCCACTAGATTGTGGTTCGGACAGACCACTCAATCTCCAAAATTTTGAGAAAACTATACCTTGCCGGCCGAATGGTAAGCTGGGCAGTTGAGTTATCGGAGTTCGGTCTTTAATACGAATCAAGAGGGTCGGTGAAGGGCCAAAACTTAGCAGATTTCGCAACAGAGTTACATTCGACAACCCCAAATTTTGAGTGGGCACTCTATGTTGACGGTGCATCCAAACGGTGCTGTAGTGGAGCTGGGGAAGTCTTGGAAGGGCCGAACGGATTTCTATTGGAACATTCCGTCACGTTCCAATCAAGACGTCTAACAACCAGGCGGAATACGAAGCTTTAGTAGCGGGGCTTGAGTTGGCTAAAGATTTGGGGACGTGTAGGCTCACGTGCCGAACGGACTCACAACTGGTAGTGCGACAAATGAATAGCGATTTCCAGGTAAAAGACAATCATTTGATGCGGTACTTCCACAAAGTATCCTCCCTAGCCAAGCACTTTGAAAAAATAGACATACTACACATCCCCCGCAAAGATAATGCGCGGGTGGACAAGCTATCCAAATTGGCCAGCGGTAAAGAGAAGGGACAGCTAACCACAATCATCAGGCAAGTGTTATCACAACCGTCTGTAGAATGCCTTACAACAGCCATGGTCGAACCGGAAGACTGGAGAATGGAGATTCAAAAACTCATGGATCGACAAGACAACGGGAGAATCGTTCGTCCGACGAACGCCAAGAAAATTGCTCGTTACCTTACAATAAGGGGAGATCTCTACCATAGGGGATTCACAAATCCCCTCCTCAAATGCTTGTTTGAACCCAAAGCCCAGTATGTGTTGGATGAGCTCCACAACGGGATATGCGGCTTCCACACCAGTCGGTGAACTCTTAAGAACTGAGCGGTAATGGCTGGCTATTACTGGCCTACCATGGAAGAGGATGCCAAGTGATTCGTTTAGAATGCCCATCATGCCAAGCACATGTCAACGACACCCATGCCCCACCAACCGCGTTGTACGTCATGGTTTCCACTTGGCCGTTCGCGCAATGGGGAATGGATATCGTTGGGCCGTTTCCCTCCGGACAAGCTCAGAAGAACTTCCCCTTGGTCGCGATTGACTACTTCCCCAAGTGGGTAGAGGCGAAAGCGCTAGCGACAATAACCGCACAACAAGTGCAAAAGTTCGTCTAGAAGCTAGTCTGCCGATTCAGACTCCCCCGAACGATCGTCACTTATAGCGGCAGGCAATTCATAGACAAGAAACTAAGTGGATTTTATCAAGGACTGGGAATAAAACACGTGACCAACTCAGTGGAATATCCCCAGACAAACGGCCAAGTGGAAGCGGTGAACAACACGATCGTCACGGAACTAAAAAGACGGTTAGGAGAGAAGAAGGGAGCTTGGGTTGACGAACTCTTAGAAGTCATGTGAGTGTACAGATGCACTTCGCACGGAACGACTGGCCAAACGCCTTTCAACCTGGCGTATGGTACTGATGCCATGTTGTTAGTTGAGTTGGGCGAACCTTCTTTGAGACGACAGCTCAAAGACATCCATCTGAACGAGGAGGAGCTAAGGGTGGAGCTGGACATCATAGACGAGAGAAGAGACCGGGCGGCTTTGAGGGCGGAAACGTGTAAGGGGATGATGGAAAGAAGGTATAATACAATGGTATGGCCTCAAAGCTTCCAAGAAGGAGACCTGGTTTGGAGGAAAACAGGTGAGGCACGATGAATGCATTCACATGGCAAACTAGCAGCCAAATGGGAAGGACCTCTGAAAATCGTAGAAGCGCTCGGCAATGGGGCATACCGCCTCAGTCATCCAGGCGGACAACCTATTTCAAACACGTGGAACGCATCGCATTTGAAATTTTACTTCAGTTAAACACTTATCTGTTGTAACTCCCCTCTTTTGATTAATATAACAAACAAAAAGTTCCATGCAGTTTTCTAGCAAGATCTACAAACGGACCGCTAATGCGCTTTAAACGGCTAAAAGCCATAGCCGAACAGACCGAACGGTGAACAGGGCGTTCCAATATGAAACCACTATCATTCGATTCAATTAAAAACTAAGTTGATGAACGGAGTGTTCCGTGAAGGAACCACTGTCAACTTGACCAAAAGGTGAATGGGGCGCTCCGATAAGGAACCACTACCGTTCGGTTCAATTAAAAACCAAGTTGATGAATGGAGTGTTCCGTGAAGGAACCACTGTCAACTTGGCCGAACGGTGAACGGGGCGTTCCAATACGGAACCACTACCTTTCGGTTCAATTAAAAACCAAGTTGATGAACGAATTATTCCGTGAAGGAACCACTGTCAACTTGGCCAAACGGTGAACAGGGCGTTCCGATTAGGAACCACTACCGTTCAGTTCAATTAAAAACCAAGTTGATAAACGGAGTGTTCCGTGAAAGAACCACTGTCAACTTGGCCGAACGGTGAACGGGGCGTTCCAATACAGAACCACTACCTTCCGGTTCAATTAAAGACCGAGTTTATGAACGAATTGTTCCGTGAAGGAACCACTGTCAACTTGGTCAAACAGTGAATGAGGCATTCCGATACAAAACCACTATCGTTCGGTTCAATTAAAAACCAAGTTAATGAACGGAGTATTCCGTGAAGGAACCACTATCAACTTGACCGAACGGTGAACGGGGCGTTCCGATTAGGAATCACTACCGTTCGGTTCGATTAGGAACCAAGTTGATGAACGAAGAGTTCTGGAAAGGAACCACTGTCAACTTGGCCGAACGGTGAACGGGGCGTTCTGATACGAAACCACTACCGTTCAGTTTATGTGAAGTAAAATTTACCTTGCGATAAAGACACTAAGCAAAAACGAGACAACGTCATACATGAAAGTCAACACGATGGTGTTCAAAAAACAAGTTTGGTGGTGTACAAAAGAATGTATCAATGGGCCGCTGAAGCACACACTAACAAACCTAAAGTGTTTGATGCCCAACCACACTAAGCAAAATATTAAAACAAAAGATCCCCCAACTTAACAAGCAAATCACCTAATCGACACCATCGCAGCCAAATTGGACTACTCGAGTGGGACTAACTCGCCCTCAATCACCTCCTTCTCTACGCTAAAACCTCGAGTGTACGAGTCTTCCATCCCCAACAAAAAGCATGCCTGTCGCAAGGCCTTGTTAAAGCCTTCTTCATGCTCATACACAACTGAGGCGTTCAATTGACCGATCTTCTTGTCGGACTGTTCAAGCCTACTCTATAGGGCCTTGGTCTCCGTAATCAATTCTTTTTCCCGCGCGATCTGCTCGGTCTCCGACACCTTCAGCAGCCCGCATTCTTCGATCAAGCGCATCCCTTAATAACTCAGCAGCTTGATTCAGTTCCCGACAGGCTTGATCAAGCTCGAGTGGAGGTCGGTCAACCTCTCCTCGTGCTCCTCTTGGACAACCCTTAGTGCTTTGACCTCAGCACGAAGGTCGGTAGAGATTTCCTTCTCAGCCACTAAATCTTCTGACACTTGCTCAGATCCACGTCGGTCGGCTTGACCACGAAGATACCAAGATAACATGGACGCCCTCGTTGATAACTCTAGTATGGCGTCAGTAACTTGGGCCTCGGAGAGCGATTCCATTACCGACCGATTAAGGAAGCTCATGTGAAAGTTAATCTCATTATTAGCATTGAACTCTGGGCTGAAGAGTCCCCCAGGAAGAGGACGACCGGCACCCACCTCCTTTCGGTTCCTCCTCAAAGACTTGTCCCCCTCTCTCTATGCCTTCCCTTTTCTTTCTAGAGGAACGATTGAGGTAGTGACCCCCTCAGATGATTGCCCTAAAGCCATCGAAGCGAGAGGTTGAACTTGGGATCCAGTCCGACCCCCCTCGACGGCCTTCGTCCCATCAGTAACGGGCGATCTACTTGTTGAAGTCGTAGCCACCTTAATGGGGGGAACCGGACAGGAAGCCTTGCTAGACGAAGGGGCCCCGCCCACCTCCTTCCGCGAAGACATAAATCTAGATTTGCGGGGAGCCGATATCGACATAATGCCTACAAAGACGATGGAAACTTAGCTAAGTTAACACCAAGGTACCAACTCAAACAACCAAACACAAAAACCACACTAAACGCCAATTGGTCAAAATCCTCATGGCTAAGGCATTCAACAAGGTTACAGGTAGAGATGCGACGGGGCAAGTTATTAATAATCCTCACAGCCTCTAAGTCTTTCTGACTCAAAAGACCAACCGATTAAGCTTTTATCTTTCATGGCCTCCTCGTCCAATAAAAGGGGAAAAGAGGTTGGTTGAACTTGTCATGGAACTCAGATCGGCCTGCCTCCCTTATTTTGACCTTAAAAAACTGGTCTTTAAAATTCATGAATGAATCACAAAAAGGCCTGAATAGACATCTACCCTTTACGGACGTCAAAGACACCCAACCTCACTTCGCGAAGGGGTAGATGTCAAAATAATTTAGAAGGATAGGAACGATAGGAGTTATCCCCAAGGTCGCTGCGAACGCTTGAACCGAGGCCCACGAGTTCGGATGCAATTGCGAAGGAGAAACATTTAGTTGACGGAGGACGTCTGACTGAAAAGGCGTGAAAGGCACCCGAACGAAAAGCTGGTTAAACAAGTAAGTATACACATAAAAGAAGGCATGAATACTTGACTCTTTTTCATGGAAGACCCGCTCGTGCCTTTGACTAACACCAATACGCACCAAACGAGCATCCTCAACGTCCCTGGCGATCAATAGATGATCTGCCCACCATTTCAACTGCTTTTTCGTGCCATATTCAGATACATAGAGGGCTACATCTTCGGACGCCTAGTCATACCCCTGAATGGGTGACAAACTATCGCCCGGCATTGGACCTACGTCATCAATATCTATTCCCCCCTTTAACAAATGGATGGTCATCCCACTAATAACTCTTTCTGCAGTAAATACGGGAGACTGAGGTTCCACTCCCTTTGCCCCAATTTTCACAGGGGATAGAGGTCGTGAGCTCCCGACCTTGTCAAACCTCTCGAGATAAGAAGACGACACCGAGTCGGGGGAAGAAGACCAATCGCCACTACCTGACGCACCCCCGCCGCCTTTGCCCAATGACTCCACCGGTGACTCAACATCAACGATTGCCATTTATTACCTTAAAGGAAAAAGAATGCTCTAAACCACAAACCAAAGAAGTGAAAAAGAGGGTAAAGGTGACGGTGTCCCCACCCACCCTTTTTATAGCAAATCTATTTCTTGAAAAACGCTAACGCAAAACAACCGTGAAAAACTAATAAGTCAACGACTCAAATGCAAATGCGCTCCAATTGTCCAAATTTGAAATCACAACACACGTGTTTTCTCGCTAAAATGCCACCCGCGACACCACTTCCTAAACTTGCTAAAGACCATTTCGACTTAAACCCTACATCAACTCCGTTGCCTAGGGCTTGAGGGGCTTGTGTACCATATGAGCCGAATGGTCTTCACGATATTCGTTATTTGCCTTGTCGGATGGACACAAGTCGAACAATCAGGACGATATCCGTCATCTGCCTTGTCGGACATCTTGGCGAACGTCCAACGAAAGGGCGTACCATAGAAATCGAACGACAGTGATGATACCAGCCGTCTGCCTTGTCCGACGGTCTTGATGAACGTCCAGCGAAAGAGCGTACCATAGAAGCCGAATGGCAGTGACGATATCTTTCATCTGCTTTATCGGATGGTCTTGACAAACGTCCAACGAAAGGGCGTACCACACAAGCTAAACGGCCATGAAGCCATCCTGTCCTTAATCTGGTCGGACGGACTTCACAAACGATCGACAAAAGTCTAATTAGATATCCCAATAAAGATTAAGCTCAGTAACAATTAAAGAAGTCGGGTTAGGATTGGGCCGTGATTAAGATTTCACTAATCCCAAGTCCATATTGAAAACTATAAATACATGTCAAAGGTAAGAGGTTGGGGGTTGGCATTTATTTCACATTCATTACTGTTTCATTGAACTCACCAACGAACAATCGACTGACTTAGCATCAGAGCATATTTAACGAGTACACCTTCGGACGACGTGACTAGAAAGGAGAGGAGAGATTGTGACCGAACAGTGTTCGGGAGGTTTGGAGTGTGAGACCGAACGGTGTTCAAAAGGACCGACCGATGTTTAAGAGGAACAAAGGAGAAAGCGTGAAGGAATTAGGGTGACTCGACCTAGCAACCGAAACAAATGATTTTGTCATTTGAATCATAAATCCAATTTCCATCATTATAACCTTCAATATGAAATTTTGTATAACGAATTCCATAACTAATTTTCTTTTAAACATCTAAACACCTTCTCTATTGCAATCTAATGAGAATGAGAAAGATTATATTAACAAAAAAAAGTCAAAAACAAAAACCTGCATTACAAATAATATTAGCACTAGAAGGTAAAATGAAAATAAAGATATTATAATCTGTTTAAGTCTCTATATCCCTTAAAAGAAAGATACTTTTCATAGTATTGTTAGAAATTTCACTTACTTCAAAATTAATAACAAAATAGTATTATGCAAAGAACAACCAATAAAAGCATAATTAATTGTTTTAATTCTTATTATTTTTTTATTAAGAGGTATATTAATTTTTACAAAAATTCCACGCTTTAAAATATTGGATTTACAAATTGAAGAAAGTAAACAATGATATATAATACTAAGTATGAGTAAAATAAAATAATAAATATAATTAAAATAAAGTGAATGTAATAAAGTTAAAAAAAATAATCTTTATCATAAAAACCTGTCTCTAAAATCTGATGGTTGGTCTCGTCAATTGGTTACTGTTTCGGTAGATACTTTTAGGGACCGAGAGACTAACCTGCTGACGCGTCTGGGCCGCTCGCTCGCTTCCAAACTCCTCCTGTTGGCCGATCGGTGTTGGCGCAAACCGATCGGTCTCCTTCTTGACGAGGGGGATGTACCTGCAAAAGGTACTCCGACGCCCAAGTTAGGCGTGTGATTTGAAGAGCCTCGGCTCTTGGTTGAATATTTAGTGAATGATTATCACTATTGAGTATTTGAGAGTCATCTAGAGTAAGTGGAACGTACCTGGCTTTTGGCCCTGGCTTTGTATTTATCATTTACCTCATGGATCTTGAGCCCAATAAAATATAAACAGAATAAGATATAAACAGATTACCTAAATATCCTGTTGGTTGTTTGTAACCGCTCGGTTAATATTTCATATTATACATTATGCCCCCCAAGTCTGAGTTAAGTGTTTGGCTTTAGCCGTGGTTAACTATAGGATTTATGAGTTTGAGGGAGGGTGTGTGTGTTGTATTGGTGAGCTTCTGCCGCTCTTGTCGGTGGGTGAAGAGAGTTCTTTTTAGAACTTTTTCCATGTAAAGACAAACCGAGGGCGTTTTACTGCTCGTCCCTCAACATGAACCGAGAGGGATTTACCTCTCGCCCTTCAAAATTATCCGAGAGGGATTGACCGCTCGTCCTTCAACATTAACCGAGCGGGATTTACCGCTCGCCCTTTCAACAGGAACCGAGAGGAGTTTTACCTCTCGGTCTTCGACAATAAGCGAGCGGGTTTTACCGCTCGACGATCGACGCTTGACGATCGACACTAACCGAGCTGGATTTACAGCTCTTCCTTCAACAGGAATCGAGAGGAGTTTACCTCTCGGTCTTCGACAATAAGCGAGCGGGTTTTACCGCTCCACGATCGACGCTCGACGATCGACACTAACCGAGCTGGATTTACAGCTCGTCTTTCAACAGGAACCGAGAGGAGTTTACCTCTCGGTCTTCGACAATAAGCGAGCGGGTTTTACCGCTCGACGATCGACGCTCGACGATCGACACTAACCGAGCTGGATTTACAGCTCGTCCTTCAACAGGAACCGAGAGGAGTTTACCTCTCGGTCTTCGACAATAAGCGAGAGGGTTTACCGCTCGACGATCACTAACCGAGCTGGATTTACAGCTCGTCCTTCAACAGGAACCGAGAGGAAGTTACCTCTCGGTCTTCGACATTTATCGAGAGGGTTTTACCTCTCGACCTTCGACATAATTCGAGCGGGATTTACCGCTCGTCCTTCAATAGGAACCGAGAGGAATTTACCTCTCGGTCTTCGACATTTATCGAGAGGGTTTTACCTCTCGACCTTCGACATTACCCGAGTGGGATTTACCGCTCGTCCTTCAACAGGAACCGAGAGGAATTTACCTCTCGGTCTTCGACATTTATCGAGAGGCTTTTACCTCTCGACCTTCGACAAAAACCGAGCGGGACTTACCGCTCGTCCTTCAATAGGAACCGAGAGGAATTTACCTCTCGGTCTTCGACATTTATCGAGAGGGTTTTACCTCTCGACCTTCGACATTACCCGAGCGGGATTTACCGCTCGTCCTTCAACAGGAACCGAGAGGAATTTACCTCTCGGTCTTCGACATTTATCGAGAGGGTTATACCTCTCGAACTTCGACATTACCCGAGCGGGATTTACCGCTCGTCCTTCAACAGGAATCGCGAGGAATTTACCTCTCGGTCTTCGACATTTATCGAGAGGGTTTTACCTCTCGACCTTCGACATTACCCGAGCGGGATTTACCGCTCGTCCTTCAACAGGAACCGAGAGGAATTTACCTCTCGGTCTTCGACATTTATCGAGAGGATTTTACCTCTCGACCTTCGACATAAACCGAGCGGGACTTACCGCTCGTCCTTCAATAGGAACCGAGAGGAATTTACCTCTCGGTCTTCGACATTTATCTAGAGGGTTTTACCTCTCGACCTTCGACATTACCCGAGCGGGATTTACCGCTCGTCCTTCAACAGGAACCGAGAGGAATTTACCTCTCGGTCTTCGACATTTATCGAGAGGGTTTTACCTCTCGACCTTCGACATAAACCGAGCGAGATTTACCGCTCGTCCTTCAACAGGAACCGAGAGGAATTTACCTCTCGGTCTTCGACCTAGGAGTGCTTCCTAGGGAACGGGCTTTACCGTTCGACTTTGAGAGGGTTTTACCTCTTTCCCGAGGGGGATTTACCGCTCGGTCTTCGACCTAGGAGTGCTTCCTAGGGAACGGGCTTTACCGTTCGCTCGGTCTTCGACCTAAGAGTGCTTCCTAAGGAACGGGCTTTACCGTTCGGCTTTGAGAGGGTTTTACCTCTGTTTTGAGCTAGGATTGTTTCCTAGTGAACGGGATTTACCGTTCGTCTTTGAGAGGGCTTTACCTCTCTTCCGAGGGGGATTTACCGCTCGGTCTTCGACCTAGGAGTGCTTCCTAGGGAACGGGCTTTACCGTTCGACTTTGAGAGGGTTTTACCTCTGTTTTGAGCTAGGATTGTTTCCTAGTGAACGGAATTTACCGTTCGTCTTTGAGAGGGTTTTACCTCTGCTTTGAGCTAGGAGTGCTTCCTAGTGGACGGGCTTTACCGTTCGGCTTTGAGAGGGCTTTACCTCTCTCCCGAGAGGGATTTACCGCTCGGTCTTAGACTTGATCGTTAATTATGAACTTTGCTGACAAAATTGGCAATCAGTGTTTGCAATAGGAGACTTCCCCATGGTTAATTGAATTCCATGATACTTTAAGCATGAAGTCCGTTTATGACTAGATCTTAGTCTGCACTTGCATAGTTGATGGCGTGGATTTTGATATATATTTCTTCAAGATGTTGTATTGCTAAAATTCTCATGATGATATATATTATGGTATATAACCGTATAATAAATGATTCGGTTACCAGATATTATGAATTGCACCGAATAAATAACATATATAATAAACAAGGTATCAAAACCGTCTTGAGATTTTATAAGATTGCTGTTGATAGTTATCTCTAACACAACAAGTTCTTTGACTATTTTAATCATGCCAAAAAAGGTTTCGGTTATAATAATTAGATAACTATATTTATAGTTATATACGATAATATATATATATATCATATATCATATAATATATTATGGATTATACTATATATATTTAAAATATCTATATAAAATAGTTGTTATAATATCTATTATTAATTAGATATTTTATGAAATATTCATATTTCAAAAAGTACTTATCTTGTGGATGACGTCTCACGTAGAGATGATGATTCACGTAGAGTGCTTCCTAGGGAACGGGCTTTACCGTTCAGCTTTGTTGTTCCTCCATGCTCCTCGTGGTCACTGTTGGGTTTGCCGCTCGGCCCCACGGTGGGCGCCAAAATGTTTCAGTAGATACTTTTAGGGACCGAGAGACTAACCTGCTGACGCGTCTGGGCCGCTCGCTCGCTTCCAAACTCCTCCTGTTGGCCGATCGGTGTTGGCGCAAACCGATCGGTCTCCTTCTTGACGAGGGGGATGTACCTGCAAAAGGTACTCCGACGCCCAAGTTAGGCGTGTGATTTGAAGAGTCTCGGCTCTTGGTTGAATATTTAGTGAATGGTTATCACTATTGAGTATTTGAGAGTCATCTAGAGTAAGTGGAACGTACCTGGCTTTTGGCCCTGGCTTTGTATTTATCATTTATCTCATGGATCTTGAGCCCAATAAAATATAAACAGAATAAGATATAAACAGATTACCTAAATATCTGGTTGGTTGTTTGTAATCGCTCGGTTAATATTTCATACTATACAGTTACCATTATGATTAATATCATTGCCATTTAAAACACTCCACGCACACTTAGTAGCTCAATAATGTTTGGAAAAATAATTATTTTGTTGAAAGTTGTTTAATTAACTGACTTAATTAAGGGGATTAGTCTTTTTGTTTATATATATATATATATATATATATAATATAATAATATAATATAATATAATATAATATGAAGTGTGAAGAACAAACAGTAAGTCCTGGAAGCTGATTGGGAGTTTCTGAATGCAAATTGCTATAATGTCCAGAGACTGAATTGGAAGTCGACTTTGATTCTGTGTCCTAAGCTCAACTAGTTGAATACCACTTTGAAAAGCGAAAGATCCTTTCACTTTCAAGCACATCATATATCAAAATGTTTACATCTAAAAGAATCCAAAAAATGCCTTCAACTTTGGGCCATTTAGAGGAATGTTAAGGGTCCCATTACTAAAACAAGTCCAATGACAATTCTTATACAATGCGACAAACCATAATTTGATGAGACTCTCCCTTCCAGCTGTTTCTTTTACGGCATTTCTCTTACTTTCTACCTTTCTTATTTCAACTTATTCATAGATTAAATTCGATAAGACTTTTAACAACAACATATTCTAAATTATCATGTTATTGGATCATAATACGAAATATGTAAGTCTCATAAAAAAATATTTATAATAGTAAATTTTAGTATTTTATTAGTAATAATAATTTTAATAGATAGAAAATATAATTAAATAGAAAATTATGGTAGAAAAAATTTAAATTTTGGATATAAAATTATAGTAATTCTAGATGGAGAGGTTTAAATTTTTTATAACTTATTTAGGATTTTTTTTAAGAAAATTAAATAGTAGAAAGTAAATAGTAAAAAGTGAATAGTAAAAAGTGAATACTGAATAGTAAAAAGAAACAATGAATAGTAACAAAGGGATAAGACATCCATATTAGTGTAGAGTAGGATCAGATATGTTTAAGATTAAAATAATATTTTTTAATAAAATAATAAATAGTAAAAAAAAAACTTAAATAGTGTCAAAATTTTGGCCTATAAATAACAAGGAGGGGAGGCTGATTCTTCACCAAGAAGTAGAGAAATTTAGTAGAAAAGAAGAAATTAGAAAGTTTTTGGAGTAGAAAGAAATTTTAGAGTAGAGATTTTGGAAGATTTCTAGGAACAACCTCTGGTCAAGAAAATAAGTTTGGAAATGAGGTAAGAGGAGCTAATCTTTCTAAGCTTTTATATTATGATTTAGTATTGTTTTATTATTATTCATGTCTTGAAATTATGTGTGAATACTGTTAATGCTTACTGTATATTTGTTTATATTGAATTTCTATGTTAATATTATATGCTGTTATTTTGAATCTGTAAATAAGAAATTTGTTAAAACTAGTTGAGAAACACTTTGGCTAAGGAAAGATTTGGTACTTAAGTTGTCCATTGTGACGCACCTCTCTTTCGTGGAAGTCTACTCGACAAGTTTTTAACTTAAATCTTGTTAAACAAATTATGTACTGTTAAACTATTGTGCAATATATCTCGTTGGAATGAATTCATGTTATTGTGATAGATACGAAATTATGAATTATAATTGTGATGGTAGGATAGAGGAATCTTAAAAATCAGAGTTGGTACATCCCTGATCATAGAGCAGCCCTAGTCCAATCCAGTAAGTTGTGACTAGTCATATGTACTGACGTTTATGGTGAGTTTGATTCGTCAAACATTTGATTCTTCTTCGGTAACCATTTATGGTGATATTTTAGTATTGTTAATTTATTTTGTGATATATTTATTTTGTATGATTTCTGTGATGATTGTATTTTATTATATTAGATTTGAATTTATGCGTCTGAACATGATGTGATTTATGTGGGAAGTATGTGAATGTATGAGATATGTTGAATTCACTGTGATAATATGATGATATCTGGTTATTCATGTCTTGGGTTAAGTTTCAAAGTGACAGTATGGTTCATGGACGTAATTCCATGATCCTCAAGGAGAGGATGTATGGTGGTGCCCTGGTGATGTGTAGAATGATTGCATGGTAGCTCAGTTTTTGGGGTCATCCTGAAACTCCAATGGTCCTTCTTCTCACGTAGAGAGGATTGAACCATGCGGTGAGGAGTAGCAGGAGGTCCTAGTTTTGGGTGCTTCCAGTATGGCCCAAGGTGAGTGATAACGGACTAACCTCATGAGTGTGGTAGGGTGGGGGAACCCAAGTTTCATAAGCCACCACAAGTGCAAGACTCGCCATAGCTCGGTAATCATTCTAGTCTGGACGAGTCAGTTTATAAAGTAACAAGTCTTGTGATGTTAGTTTACCATGTTTGGGTGACTTTTGTATGTCGTGTGAGGTTGTATAACATGTTTTTTATATCTAGCTCACCCTTGCTTGTTTGTGTTGCTTGTGTATGTTTCTTTTGTGATGATCATCCACTTGAATAGGAGCAGATGGCGAGGAGGATACTTTGGAAACAGCTCTTGATGGAGATGGCAGTGTTGCAGCTTAGATTTGGTAGCTTTTAGTCCATGAACTCATATTATTTGGAAGAACTTTTATGTATTTAAAGTTTTAAACTCTCCGTAATTTCCAGGAAAAAATTCTAATACTCTAGTTGTCAATTTCACACTATTCTAAGGATGACTGTAATCCTTAATTACTCTTGACTGCTTTCCTATATTATGCAATGATGACGTCATTATATATGCTTTGTATATATAATTGGGATGTCACAAAATCAACATCATTCCATTTCTACCATAATTATATACATGTCCTAATTTTCTATTGGTCACATTAGATTTCAAAAATTATGACATATTTTAAATTGACTAAATTTATGATTTGATTAAAATGTATACTAATCATCTTGTATTATAAATAATCTAATATAAATAAATTTGTTTTACTTTTATTTGATCTGAAATCTCTATCACATTTTCTTTACACTAAAACATCTAACTCTTAAATCTAACTTAATTATATATAAAATTAATTGTAAAATAATATTTTCATCCGTTTTTATCTATTTATATACTATAAATTTATTTTATTTTTACGTCATGTGAAATCTCTTAGATAAAAGTAAAGTTTAGTTTTCATAATTATTTATTGATCCTTTTTATTATGATATCTTGTCTTTTACATAAGTGAATATTTAAAAAATCTTACATTATTTATTAACATAAACAAATTAAAATAGATATAGAAGATAATATGTACTCCGTAAATATCTAGATTAATTTGTGAGATTAGATTAGACTCCAATCTAAATTCAAACGGCCTCAATAACAAGACATTTGTTTGTATTGGTTTCCATAATACAAAACTCTTGTTTTCTTATACGGTGAGTGAAAAAAAAGGTAGGTCAGGAAAGATGAAAATAAAAAAAAAGATATTTGATCTTCGATAGTTAGAATGAAAATTTTTAAAAAGATGAAACCCACTTCTTTCTTTTTTTCTTCTCTCAGGCCTAGCTTCTTTTTTTTATTTTGTTAAACACTTCAAATTTTAACTTGGTAAAAAGGTAAGATATAGTCATGGTAATGAGTCGGGTTAAACATAGATATCAATCTAGAAGAGACAAATTTCACTTGTTACTTGTTATATACTCGTTTAAAAGATATTATTGAGTATTTTAAAACTCGGGGTATCTGTGAATCT
This sequence comes from Vigna reflexopilosa, assembly GCA_027742785.1. Lineage (NCBI taxonomy): Eukaryota > Viridiplantae > Streptophyta > Magnoliopsida > Fabales > Fabaceae > Vigna > Vigna reflexopilosa. Next base: position 13,939,040 of record CM050919.1, read on the forward strand.
TCGCATATATTTAAATTACGTGTGTTGATATATAAAGAAAATTATCACATATTGTGAATGAAAGACAATTCCTACTGATGTAAGTTATCTTCATTGTCATAATTAGTTTGTAGTTAAAATTTAATTAACTAATTTTATATTATTTTTGTTTCTTGTAATGTTTTTCTAATTGCATATGTCAACAATAATGTAAGAGTCAAATCATTGAAATAGAAAAAATTGGTGTTTACATGTAATTAGTACATGTTTGTAAGTTATGTCATGGTGATGTACATGCTTACAAGTACTAATATGTTATGGTTGTATATATTATTTTATACAACAATGTCATGATATAACACGTACTGGACAACTTAACTATTATATTTTGAAACATTATTGTACCAATAGTTTTTATTCATATTAGTGAACATTCTTTTTTTAGACCTTTTTCTTTATCATATTTTTCTTAATATTTTATTTTATTTTTTGTGTATAATAGAACTAATAGATAACACATATTTGTAATAATAGAATCAATATTCTATATTTTCTTTTGAAAAAATATTTTATATTTTTCAAAATATTTTATTAAAAATTATGTTTTTTAAAATAATTTTTTTAAAAAAAATCTACATCAATAGATAGCGTTTTTTAAAATAAGTGTTATCTATTATCGACCACCAATAGATAAAGTTTTTTTTAGAAGCGCTATCTATTTTATGATAAAAAAAACGCTATTTATACGTCTTTTTGTAGTAGTGAAAAATATTTTATAAATTTTAAAACAAAATCTAAATAAAATAACAATATATATAGATATATAACATAAACTAAATTATATATAAATTAAAATTTAATTTTGATAAAATTTATCTAATAAAATATAAATTAATTTAAATTTTAAGTAAATTTAAAATATAATTTTAATTCTTGATGCGTAATGGACACCTACGACTACAAATAGTATCCGATTTGTTTATAAAGGGATAGTAAAATATTTGCTATCTGCATAATACATAGATGCAGGTATCCACAATCTATTGTGAATTTTATTTGTAATATATGTGCACACGAATCATTTTGTTATCCCTAACAAAAACACATTGTATTTATAGTAGTAAAAAATTCATGTCCAATCTTTTATCATTGGTAACTTGAAATATGTTTTGATAAAGTTTTAACATTTATAGTAAATAGAATGAAGAAAACAAAATTTAAATGAGTTTTCTTTTTCACAAACTAATATTACCGTAAATTATTATTTTTAATTTATATAGAAGTTAATTTAAATTTATGAAAAAAATTATTTTTTTTTTCATTTTTGTCTTCTAATAAAATTATTACTTATTGAGAAGTTTCTGGGAAATAGACTTATAGGATAATCATGTTACTAAAAAAAATTAAAGACATTAGATTACTCTTTATTTTTTACCATTCTACGTGTACTCGTCTTTTTTGTTTGCATCTTCATTTTTCTCCAATACACCAAACTAAACATCGGTGGATTGATTCAGACATTATTTATCATGTTATCTAATTCAACACACAGTGATTTGATTGGCAATTGGCGTGTGCTTCAGTTATTCACTAAGTAAATAAATGGAACAGTGACATTATTGAAGATGCTAATTTAGCAGTAGAAATTACAGATAATGAAGACCGAATTCATATAATGTATTCTCATAAAGTCAACAAGGTCCAATAATTTTGCTGCAAAAGTTGAGTTGGAGGCCAATAGCCGACTTGATTCTTCACAAAATCAAAATTCATGTTATTTCCCTGTTTATACCCATAATTTGGGTGCAAAATTCACGAACCATAATTAAGAAAAAAAAAAACACGTTTCCGACCCAAGCAGGTGGTGAGAGCAAAGTGCAGTAATAATTCCCACCAACAGTATTAAGTTTTTGTCTGATTCTTAAAGGCCACAAATATCACCTAATGTAATGCCATATGGTGTGCTGAGAAGCATCCACTTAGCAAAACCACTAAATCAAATGTCATGGTCAATGGACATGTAAAACGAGTTTTGTTCCACACTTGTTGTACCTAGGACACGTTGCATAGTACAGTTGTACACTGCTACTCCCTATACCATTAGTTGAAAGGCTTTTTGTTTTAGGTAGGTCCGTAGAGAGTGCCTTTTTTTTTCCCAATGTGGGAATTTAAGGTTCTACTTCAAGGATCCTTCTATTTGAACCTTCCTAACCTGAAACTTCTTGCTTCCCCTCATTGCTCAAAAAGAAGGAAAAAGAGGAATATTGAAGGAATTCTATCTCTGCTTTTAAAATTCTGGATGAAATTCCCTGCAGCCTTCTTCCCGTGTTTACTTTACAGCCCAACTTCATATTCCCCATCACTCCTTATCGAATTGCCTTGTGAGTGGAGAACGAAATTATATCTAATGTTAACTTCGATTAATAGGTCTTCCGAGTTCAACCATGAGTTAAAATTCAACTCTTATATCCAGTAAAAATGTGAAAATTGAATGATTTATGAAAAAGGAAGATCAACAAACTCTAAAGTTTTAGGTTAGAGTTGTGTCAATCTTTTTGTATGATTTTTTTATAAAATTTTATATAATGACAATATATCTAATATGAACTTATTTAAAGAAGTTGGTAATCTAAGTAGAATTTAAATCTGAATAAAGTTAACACATAAAAAGAAATTCATAAATTTATTATTTGGATTAGATGTTATCCCTTATTGAATTGCTTTGAGTGGATAATAAAATTATGTTTAATATTAATCTTAATAAATACTATATCTAAGTTTTATATTAAATAAAAATTACAAAATTGAACACTTTATAAATTCATAAGACTTTAGATTAAAAATAATATTTTTTTTTGTGTGTAGATTGAGTTTTTTTTTATTAATGTTATCTGTTCTTGCTTACTTCTCTCTTAAAATATTCGTCAACTTCGAAAGTTTGTCATTGTGATTAATTCAAATGATATAATATAAGACTTGGTAACCACTATACCTTTGATTAATTGGTTCATTTTGTCCCATAAGAAAATATAATATATAAGACTCCACTGGTATTTCTATGGTGAATGAGATTTAAATAGAGAAAAATATATTCGGGGGTTTGACATTCTGTAATTTGTTGTCACAAATTTTCGATTATTCCATTTCCATTACCAACGAAACACCCTTAAAAAGGTTTAATGGGAAGTCATCTAAGATTAAGTACTAGAACTTTAAGGTTTGACCACGATAGTGAAGAAAAATAGGATTTCTTTTGGGACTTTTTTATTATTTTTCATTGACGTAACTAACATTTATTCTTTACCTTATGCTTTGAGCTTCAGAAAAGGATAGAAATTTAGGTTGTCACTTTATAAATTAATGTTTTGTACACCCATTTAGCAAATGTGGAGGAATACGGCTCACCACATTGAATGGGAATTTGATTATCTCATCGCAATGGAACATAGAATCTCTCTCTCTTTTCATCTCCTTTTGCAGCTAATAATACCAAATTAATTGTCGTTTGCTCTTATTACATTTTAGAAGAAAAGTTTGACTAGTGACCTAAATTACAAAATTCAACTATCCATGCTTCTATTTAAAAAACCAAGTCGATCTTCATTTAGCGTGATCTCTTTACATATAATATAATCAAGAGGATATTTTCAATGTAAAATTTAAGTAGAAACCACCATATCCCATAAAGCATAAAAGAACTCATCCATAATTTTATATATATATATATATATATATATATATATATATATGTGTGTGTGTGTGTGTGTATTATTTTGGTGGGAAGAAAATAATTATGCAAAATATAACATTATCGTCATAAGGTGGTTGCTACCCAAGATGGAAATACATGCTCTCTAGGTTCGGTTTTGTCTATGAAACCTATTGTGAAGCCTATTGTAGATTTTGTTATGTTGCTTATGGTGGAGTTTCCAATTTCTATGATGGATCCTATAGGGGAGGTGGAATCTATTGTGGTACTGTCTATTGCTCAATCACAGCCTACATTAAATAATGGTAATGTTTGTGCTGTGAATATATCGTCTATTGTTAAGAATCTAGATATTCCTACCGGTGGTGGTGTGCTAGTGGATTATGATTCCTTAGTTGATATGCCTTCTTTAGAGGATGTCACTCCAATTGTCAATAATTTACAATGTTTACAACACTTAGAATCACCTTATTATAGTTTTGAGGCATTTCCTAATTTTTTGGTATCTAAGGAAGCTCATTTCGTGAAGGAATTAAAAATAACATCTAAATTGGACAATATGTTTGATAAAAGGGAAAATTCTATTTCTGAGGAGGAGGATGACTCAGTTCAAACTATAAGAAAGATTCAGTTTATTCCTTTTTCAAGGAAGATTCCTTAAAGAAGAACCTTAGAGAAGATGACTTATTTTTGTGACTTTTTAAAGAATAAGAGAGCTCTTAATAACAATTCAAATTTCAGTTAATTTCAAAAGTGATTTGTACATGAAGCAAGAGGTTCTATATAGTAACGACATAGAGAAGCTTAGCCGAAGGGGTGTGAGACTTAAATGACTTTGGCATTAATACAAGGAAAGCTAGTGCCTTATTTAGCCATACAGATTAATTGTTTCAAGTGATGAGGGAATCCTTCTATGAGCCTTCTCTTCATGTGTTGGATGTCTTCCTTGAGTCTTCTTTTCGTGTGTTGAACACCTCATTCATGGTCCAAATGAAGGCCCAAAGTTAGTCCATATACACTACAAGAAAAGTTAAAATTATCGGCGGGTATTTACCGAAGGCCTATAGGCCATCGGTAATTTTTTTATCGAAGGATCTTCCGAAGGATGTGGGCCGCCGGTAAAGGGTTCAAGAAATTGGATTAAACATTTTTGGGGTTTAGTTTCCCTCTTTCGAATGAAACATTCCTTTTTGAGCGTTTTTCTCTGTATCCCTATTGAGCACCTTTCTTCCTTCACAGAGACTCCCTTGTGTCGTCTGCTTCATTTGTTCAGTTCTCGTCACTTATCATATAGTCTCTTACCGACCATTGTGGTTGGTCGTCTATTGCGCCATCGTTTGCGGCCACTGGTAAGTTGTCCTTCTCCCATTTCGCAAATTGGGAATGTGTTCTGTGTATTGAATTTTTTCGGTTGCAGGCTATTGTAAGGTCATTCACAGAAGAGGTGTAGGGTCTTTGTTGAGGGATTAAGGTCGAGGGTCCCTGGTAGGGTTTTGTCTATTGTCGTCATCTACTATTCTTGTTATCGTCTCAAGAGGTTAGGCCCTGTTTCTGGCAACTTTGAGTTTGGTCGTGGGTTAGTTTCTACTATTCTTGTATAGTTTCTCTTTTCTTTCATAGATTTCTTGTGTTGAATTCTGTACTAGAGGTATTAGAGGTCTGATTGGTGTTTCTTCCAGTGAGCCTTGGGTAAGCATGAATTACTACTCTTCATATGATAACTGTTCTTTTCCTTATAATGCTCAACCACCAAGATTTGACCTGTTTTATGAGCCTATTCCTGAGGATTTTATGCAGCCAGCCAATCAAGCTTTCCAGCAGCAACCACCACTTTGTTTTCAACCATATTGTGAGCAGCAACCCTGGCATGTGCAGCAGCAGCTGCCAGATTCAATTGGCACCAGTATGTTGAACCAGAGCTAGATGAATTCCAATCAGTGCAGCCATGGCAGGATCAATTTTGTGATCAGGAGCAGGGGATTGCAGCATCAAATTTTCAAGAAATGACCACCCAAGTGGCCCAAATAGTAGTTGCTATCAATCAGCTGACAAGGAAAGCTAAAGAGGAGAAGGAGGCAACAATCAATGAAGCACCACTGGGAGTAGCCTCTACCATGGAGTTTCAAGCTGACCATAATCATAATGAGGTAGTTGGTGGACTTGATCAGGTTTGTTCTGAACTTGATATTCCTATTCATGTACCTGAGATTCAAGTTGATATTAATGCTTTTGATCTTTTACAACTTGAACCAATAAAGCCTATCTTGGATCTTGATACTGCTGTTTGGATGTCTGCACACACTCACATTTTAGATTCAGCATTTTCCATTGAACATATTGACATACCTTATGCTGTTTTAGAGTTATGTGCTGATTTTGACATCATTCCAGTTGATGATAGCTTCACAGTAGGTGTTCATTTAGCTGCTGATTTGATAGATGCTAGTGAGGTCATTTTTGAGGAGCCAGTACAGGTTGATTTTAAATTTGAGCTTCCTATCTGTTTGGGTGAGGTACAAACTAGCTTTGATAATCTTATGCATGAGAAACCCTTGCCAGATATTCTTGCTGTTATACCTGATTGTACTGAAAAGCTGGATGAAATTTGTGTTGTAGAACATATTGATATTTCTGATGATTTTTATAATGTGTGCATTGGTTTGGACAACAATTTTGAGGATAGCTTTATGGACTGTGTTGAGTTAACTATGGATTCTGTTGTTATTACTAAGGAAGAGCCAACACAGGTGTTGTTTAACCTTGAAATTCTAGTTGTCTTATCTGAGTTTCCTTTGCAGTTTAGCTCATTTGATTGCCTGTGCATAGATCCTTTAGAGCCTGTTGTTAACACTGCAGTAGTTATTGATTCTAAGGTTCTCAGAGCACCATTTGAGATTAAACGTATCCATACCCCTACTGTTTGCACTGATAATATTTGTCCCACCTTTGATGCATTGGTTCTTCATGAAAATGATCTTGATTTCACTTTTAACAAAGCTGAAATGTTTGATGATTCACTGATGAACATTGACTTTGATTTTGCTGTTGCAGTTGACATGACTAATATTGCCACTCATCCAAAGGAAGCTGCAGATACAAAGGAACTGGTGATGGATGCAAGAGAAGGTATAAATGATGCTCAAAGAGCCTGGAATTTGCAGAATCAACAGCAAAGGCATGAGGAGATCTGGTTGCTGCAGCTGAAAGCATTGAATGGAGAACTGATGATGCTAAAGTAGAGAGCTGGGAAGGAGCTAATGAACATCTTGGCTGACAATGGAGAAAATCCAATAAGCTCTTTCTTTTCCCTTCTTTTAAATAGTAGTTATAGGTCTTTTATAGTAGTTTACATAGCTTTAAGTAGCATAATAAATAGTAGGATAGATAATATGTTGTTTTTCATAAAAATAAAAATAATTAACTTTGATTTGTGGCCAATCTGAATAAGTTCTTTTCCTCTTTAGTTTTATAGTTTTACTTTTAAGTCTTGTTTCTATTCTTGTTCAGTTGTTGTTCTTTTTGTGTTTTTCAGTTTCTATTCTTGTACATATCTGTTGCTGTTTGATCTGAGTATGTTTTTGTTGATTAGAAAACCTTACTCACTCACACATTGAGGGCAATGTGCCTCTTAAGTGTGGGGGTGAGGGGTTGTAGTTAAAATTTTTGCTTTTATTTTGATAGATGTGTTTAGTATCTGTTTTAGTAATAAAATAGGTGTATTTTTTTCTGAACTATTTTTCTCTTAGTTTAGGTCTGGTTTGGTTTATAAATCCCTAGAGTAGTTTACTATTCTTGCTTTAGTTTATAAATACTTACTCTTGTTACTGATCTGTTTTAGTTTAGTTGTTAGTTTTGTTGATAATAGTTTTTAGGTCTTTTAAAGTTCATTCATTTTCTGGTTTATGTTGTTTAGCTTAGGTTCTTTTGCTGTTTTTGAATCTATTTTAGAACTTCTTTTAGGTCACTTTTCTTTGCTTATTTCTATTATTTTCTCTTCCTTTGTAGTTACTTGTTCTGTTTTAAGCTCTTGATTAGTTTCATGCTTTGCTTCAAGTTTTCAATTAGGATTTTGTTCATAATTAGGTTCTATTTTCTTTCTATTACTGTTTTAAAACTGTTTTGAATCTGTTTAGCTTTCTTTTTGTCAATTCTCTATTCTGGTTATAAAAAATCACACGAAATTAGCACCAAAGCAGATCATAAACTGCACCACAATTGGTTACTGGACAGTAGAAAATTCGTCCTTCGGAAATTACCGAAGGCTTTAGCCCTTCGGTAATTACCGAAGGGCAAAAGTCCTCGGTAATTACCGAAGAGCAAAAGCCCTCGGTAAATGTTAGCGACCAGGGATTTATCGAGGGCTCTTTGGCCGTCGATAAGCCTTCGGTAATTACCTTTTATCGACGGTTTTGGGCTGTTTCCGACGACTTCTGGCCTTCGGTAATGCCCTTCTTTTTTGTAGTGATAGAAGCTCAATCATAGCTCCATAAAATCTTACAAATTATAACTAAATATGTATACCATTACATCTTTTACAAGATTAAGAAGCTGAAGAAGAAGAAGAAGAAGAAGAAAAAGAAGAAAAAGAAGAAAATTATAATATTCAGTTCTCCAATGTAGTAAAGTATTCTTCTTTAAAGGTTCATCTTCTTTTGTCCATTTAGCCATGGATCTTGTGGCTAGATGGCTTTCATCATATCCTCCCTTTTGAGAAAGATCTATTCTCATATATGAATTATGCTTAGTGACAACAACATCTATTGGTTAATGCTAAAGAAAAGTCCAACACCTATTACTCTATTTTAGTGATAAAAAGAATAAAGCTTGCTTTGTTTGTAAGACATAAGTTTTGGTTCAACAATAGATCTTGTAAGATGCACATGTTTTGTTTTTCAGATCATATAACACTACACAATTTTGATTTTGCGTTTGATTAGCTTTATGATGCTCAAACGATACACATATATTTTTATGTTAACATTCATGAATATCTATATGTTTACTTTATACTTATTACCTAAGAAAAAACAACAAATAATATAATACTATATGAATTACAAATGATTATATAATAACATTCACACTCCAACTATAAACTTACTTTAAATACTACATGAATGATGCTTAGTGACAACACATTATTGCTTAAATTGCCTATTCTGCTCAATCTTTTGCCCAATCTGCTCAACCAATTGCTTTTACAAATGTGCTAAAGATTTTCAATTATTGGTAGGTGCATCAACACATATAGGGAAAATTGTTGATCTTGAGAATTCTGCAAAGGTTAGTTCACGTATAATTAACTTATATCAAGTGTAATAGTAGGTGTGACTATTTGTTTCTCATAACCATTGAGTAGAAGCATCCCCAAAACAACCTTCATCATTTGGTATCAAGAGCTATGGTCACTATCTTGGATGTCTTCAATAGATACATGTCTAAAAGTTCTTATCCATTTTTTTTACTCATTTTTGTTCTTATGATTTCCTTGTTGTTTCATCTTTTCCAACTTGTCTAATATGTTGTTTGAGCATGAGTATGTGTTGTATGTCTTGAAATATTGATTCAAGTTAATTGTTCTTCTTGAATCATCCATGTTGTGTGCCTAAGATTTCCAAGTTTTCTATTTGTGTATGTGCAGATTTTATGGGTTTGGGTCATCTTTTGAGTCATTTTATTTTATTTTATGATCCCAGTTTTTTAAATCTAGTACAAAGAGTTGTCTAAACGTCATTTTTTGAAAATTAACTACAACTAGACTAGAGGTCCAAATTCTACATTCTTATAGTTAATGGAAAACTCTTTGAGTCTATTTTCCAACAAAAAAAATCATCTCATTTGAAGCTATGTGGAAAAGGTTATGGGTAAAACATTCAGTAAAGGTTAGTAGTTTTCTAGTTCCAGTTCCAGTTATGCAAGAATTATGATGTTTGTTGTGTTATGGAAATACGTTGATAAAAATAGAAGACCCCTCAAAATCAAAAGAAAAGAAGAAAAGAAGAAAAGAAAAAGGGCAAAAGAAGTGAAAAAAAGTTTCCAAAAGAAAAGGACACAACAACAACAAGAAACTCAATTTTGGACTTGAATTTTAAGTGTTGTTTGCATTTTTCCAGCAAGGGTTTTTCCTTGGCTAATCTGATTGGACTTGTAATCTTAGTTTTATTTTGGTTTTAATAATCTATTCAAGCACCTCTCTTTAGGAATTCCATTTGAGTGCCTTACTATTTAACTTGCCTTAATTATTTTGCTTGTCATTCTTGGCTTTTCTTGAAGTATTGTCTCTTTTTACTCCCTTTGAGTTTAGCTTTTCAGATCATGCTTTTCTTGCTTTTATTTTTGGCCTCTTTAGTGTTGGAAAAACATATTTGGTTGGTGGTTCCTTTTAGATATAGACTAACCTTGAAGGTAACAATTTTGAAGGGTAAAAAGAAGGGTAAAAGAAGCATTTAGCCTTTGACTTTGTAGGGAGATAACTACATGGTTTTGGGTGAATCAAGAGAGAACAAACACTTTAAGGAAGCATTAAATTAGGGATTGATTTTATCATCTTTTATTGGCTATTTTTGTATCATAGAACCTTTGTGTTTTGTAATTTTTTATAGTTGGTTTCATTTGTTATTTGCTTGGTGCCTTGGGAAAATGTCTTTACTACAATCCCATCTCCATTACTAATTTTCTAATAGTCTAATTTCCACCTTTAGAAGTTAAGTGTGTGTCAAGTGGCTCTTAAGTGTCATTTGCACCTTCACATACGGTTGTTAGCATTACCTATCTTACATAGCATTCAATTCCTTCTACTTTCCTTTATACATTGTTTTGTTTTTCTCTTAAGTCGTTGTGGTACTGAGGATGTTTGAAAGGATTTTAGATAAATCTTTCTTTGGTTTTAGGAGGATTCTTTGCATTTGCACTTAAAAAGGTTTTGGAAGATTTTTTTAGGAATTGGTATCGTGCAGCAAAATGTTTAAAAGCGTGACATCAAACACAAAACCAAGAAGGGAGGGGTGAATTGGTTCTATTAAAATTTTTCGTTTTCCCTTTTAAAATTTTCTTCAAACAAATTAAAGTAAGGAGATTAAGGGATAGAGAAAATCACACAGATGATTTTTATAATGATTTGAATAAAAAGATTTTACGTCAAGTTATTAATCACTTTAAAATAAGTGATTAAATTTTTACTAGAAATAATTTGATGTTACAAGATGTATAAAGAACTAAACATAATAGAAAACACCTTCCTTTGACGCACGATGGAATGAAGAACAACATGAACAACTTGGTAGAGAACCACTTTCAACTTAGACACACTAAGACAAGCTTCTCCTTCTTCAAGAACTTGATCAAGCAATAACTTAAATACTAGAGCTTCCTCAAATGAGTAAGTTACATGATATTTAAATGCTTACAATTGAAAGACAAGTCCTAATACAAATGATTCTACAACAAATGCCTTAACAATGTATGTAGATGTTCCTTCAAGTCTTCAAGTGAATCATCATCAAAATCTCTTCAAAGCATCAATGCTTCTTATTGGTAACAAGTTTTACTTTGAAGCTTAAGTAAGGGTAATCTAAGAAAACTTTGACTAGGAATGACTTGGATTTTAAGCTTGCCTATTGTGACTCATCCTCCTTCCTAGGATCTACTTGGAACATTCTTACTCTTTTGTTTCTCTTTATAAATCATCCACCCAAAAAGAAAATTTTACTTGTGAAAATCTTTTCATTCATAGTTGTGAAGTTTGTTGAAAACCTTTGTGAACTCTTTTGAACTTCACAACATGAGTAAACAATCTCATCATTCAAGTGTTCATGATAGTATAAGAGATAGCTAAGAGGACTTACATCTTAGGAATGGAATTTCACAAAAAATAAGTAAGCTAGAGAGTATGTTTTCTCAATTTGTAATGGACCAAAAAGAGGAAAAACAAAAATAAGAAACCTTACATAAGAGAAGAAGGTACACTAAAGAAATATCCACCTCTCCTAGTAAAAATGAGCTTCATAATAGTCACAACAATGAAAACTTCTACCATTCTAATTTGGGATAATGATCGTTTATATTATAGGTATAGTGAGAATGAGTTACATTTAAGAGTTGAGAATGACATTCCACATTTTGGTAGAGAAGTTGATCTGATGCCATACTTAGCTTGGGAAGAAAATGTTGAAAAATTTATCCATTCATTATTAAGTGTAGTAAGTTTCACATAGTTTAGTTGTGTTCTTCTAGATTTGTAAGGCATACATATGATTGTGAGGGAAAATGATGTTAAAAGTGGTATCAAATCACCAATTAGAGATCGGAATGATGTAAGAGCATGCATGAGAAGAAAATGTGTTCCACCTTCTTTCAAGAAAAATCAAGAGCTAAGAAAATGTGTTCAAGCTCCCAAAAGAACATTTCTTTTAAAAGATCAACACACTAGAAGCTTGTAGATTTTCCTAAAGAGAATCTTTTCAAAAATAAAAGTTTTAGGTTTTGTAGAAAAAACAAATTTTCCTAAAGAAAATATTTAAAAAAAATAAAAGGCCTTATTTATTTCTTCTTTTGCATATGCTTTTATCACTACAACAACTTTTTGAAATATAGGCCAACAATCTTCTTCATAAAACCTTTTCCAAAAACAAAAGGCCTTCTTTCTTTGTTCTTTTATTTAGGTCTATTCATTTAATAATACTCCTATTTGCTATTTGTTGTACGTATATTTTTTGTCACGGAGGAGATCATTAAGCCAAAGTGGTGCTTCCTCAAATATCTTTTCGATCTGGGGACAAATCATTTTTAAGAGGGACGGTATGATGAAATTCGTTTTGGGAGCTAAATGGAGATCCATGAAGGGAGCATCAACTTAAGCTAAGGCTAAGAGATTAGAAGAAGAAGAAGAAGAAGAAGAAGGACTTTCAAGTTTGTTCTTACTTTTTCTTAAGCCTTATAAAACATTGGATCTCTCAAAAAGAGCCATGGTCAAAGAAGATGGAGCTTCGAGGATTCTACTCTTGTGGAAGATCACAATTTAGTCTTCTTCTTTATCTTAAACACTTTTGTAAATATGTAATATATTCATTTTTAGGCCTTGCATTTGGCTAAGACAGTTTGTTTAGATTTGTTTAGAAGGCTTGATGGCCTTAAGAGAGAGCTAGCACACCATTAGGTCCTTAATTAGAAGGTAGCACCTAAAAATGAGTTTCAAAATGGTTTTGGAAGGAGTTAGTTGCAAGGAGCCTTTGCGTTTAATGCTTTGACTAAGTTAGTTACAAAGCATAAGGCTCCTCACATTTAATGTTTAGGCTCCTCATTTAATGCTTGGGCTCATCATTTAATGATGAGGCTCCTCATTATATGATGGAAAGGCTCTTTAATATTCAATGTACTCTTGCCTTCTCCTTTACCAATAAAAAGACAAACACCCTTTTGTAATCCTTAGAACTTGATGGAATGTAAAATTTGTTTGCTAAAATTGCAAGACTTCTCTTCTTAAGTTCTCACCTTAAGACATGTCTTCTTTTAGACCTCTTCATGTTTTCTCCTTCGTGGTTGGCCTAACTAAAGTACCTGAAAAACACTAGAAGGGGCAGGTGGTTGAATAGTGTTAATGGAAAACGTTTTTACAACCCTTTGAATATAGCATGCTATTGAGCTCTTGAAATATTCTTTTGAAAGCTTAAACACTCGACTTGAGATGTATGTATAAACGTTGATGTGCTATTCATAATATATCTACTATAGCGTTTTGTAAGAACTTCCCTAAGGAAAATAATCATTTAACTTGGAAGTTCCTGTATTTGAAATATAAAGCTCAACTGTAGGTTTTACAAGAGGATCGTTTACTTAAGAGAAGAGAAAAAAACATAAGAGATTTTATATTGGTTCGCTCCAACTGACCTACGTCTAGTCTCCTCCGCAGAGGGTTTCACTATAATATTCACATGATAACAAATGAGTATTATCACCACTCCTGGTACTCAGAAACCTCACCGAGATTTCCTCTAAGTCTTAGTATCACTCCTATAACTCATCACCCTACCGAGATTTCCTTTGAATATTCGCACCACTTGTGGTACTCAACAACCTATCAAGATTTCCTTTGAATATTTGAACCACTCCTGGTACTAGAGTACAACGCCTAGATTTCTCAACTCAAACAAAGTTCAGTTGTAAGTGTTTTAATTCTCTTTTGCAATCAACGATTGCTTACAAGTACTTCATACTATATCTCTCAACTAGAGGATTTGATTACAATAAAATGCAGTTTAAATAGTCGCATGTGTTTCTCTCTTCTTTCTTATAGTAGTAAGCAATTTGACAATGAAGCTCGAGAGTATATTTTTCTCTTTTTCTCTTCTCTTCTCTTTTCTTCAGCTTAGATGTATTCTTTTTCTTGAGCTCTTTCTCTTTTTCTCTTTAGAATGGATATGTCATTGTAAGATCTTCTTTCTTAAGATTTTCTCTTAAGCTATTTGTTGAAAGGGGAGCCATATCTACCCTAAATACCTATGTTTTTTATGATGAACAAGAAAATGCTTTATGGTTTATTGGACAACAAAAGACATAACAATTACTTTATCATTACTATGTTTGTGCTTGAGATGCTTGACATATGTATTCACTATGTGTAAATGAATCATAAGTTTAAAAAAATTGCACATTACATTTCTGGTGGAAACAATCGATTAGACAATGTATATAATCTGTTAGAGTTCTTCAGATATCATGATTTGCTTAAGAGAGGTAAACAATTGTGGAGTAAGAAATTACATAAGTTGTATAATCGATTAAAACACGTTGCTATGCCAATATGTGTTTGATAAGTGCGTTGATCTATTTGGAATGGAATTTGATTTGAAAATTTGCTTAAGTGTTGAACATAACCGATTACATAAGTTTCCTAATCGGTTAAATATGTTTCATATGTGAAAATCATTTTCATTTAAAGCCTTAACTGTCTATAACGGTTATATGAATTTATTGTTGGCTTGTATGAACTTCATAATCGATTGTGTGTGCTGTATAATCTGTTAAATTTTCAACAGATGTAAAACTTCTAAAGCAAAAGAAAAAGCTTAACAGATTACATTAATTGCGTAATCGATTAAAGTGTGTCAGGATTCAAAAATCCTATAAATAACTATCTTGCGCGCTATTTCAAAACAATTTTTTGAACATTCAATTTTATAACTAACATTTTTATTGAGTATTGATTGTAGGAGCGTCTAAGAACAGTCTTGAAGAATCAAAGATGAAATTTGGGTTTATTCATCATGATTCTTTCAAGAAATCTAAGCTGAAGCATTCTGATCAATTCTACACTATTGGTGTACTGTTATGAAAATCAATTTAGACATTTTCAATTTGAGGATTGTGTTCTTGTGCACGTTTGCTAAGGGAAGGGAACCGTGGTGTTCTTCTTGAGAGTTGGGATTGCCTCAAGGTGTTTGGAGAGTTGGTATTGCTCTCTGTTTTTGTTATCTATTTTTGTAAGATTGTGAGGGTGTTCACATGTTGTTACTATAAGTGATTTTGAGTGGGGTGAGAAATACATTGAGAGGGTATATCTCAATATTCTTGTAACTCAGTCATTATAGTGGAATCCCTTCAACTAAGGTTATTGAAGGAAGACTGGATGTAGGCTTGGTCGAACCAATATATATTGTTGTGTTGATCTTTCTCTCCTCTCTCTTTTATTGTTGATTCATCATACTTGTTTTATTGATTTCAAGAAACAAAAAGAACTCATCAAGTTTTTGAAATGATCATTTTTTAAAGGACTAATCAATTCACCCCCCCCCTCTTGGTTGAGATATAAGGCATCACTTTTCTAACAATTGGCACCAGAGCTAGGAATTCGAAAATTACTCAAATTTTAATCGGTTAAGTTTTTTGTGAAATTTATTAAAAAGTTCCTGATGGCCAGTATATCTCATACTATGAGTAAAGGTGTAAGTGATGAGGAGAAGAATGGTTTCTTGAATTTAATAGGCATTGATGTATGAGATTTTGTGATTAACAGTTCTCATGACCCTATCAAGACAGGAATATCAAAGATATCAAATCAAATGGAGAAAAGATTCATCAACATCCTGAAACATGTAAAAAGTCCAAAGAAGGTAGAAATAGATCTGATGGCAGAAAGGTTATCAAAGTTCTTTACATGCAAAAGGTAAACTGACTTGAATCTTGTAGAATACCAAGAGCACTCTAGAGAGCAAGATTTGCAACAAGAAAATGAAGGCAGGGAAGATGTAAGTAAGCACCTTTAACAGCAAACAGACTTAAGCATGATGGCCAGATTTGCACAGACTGGAAACAGTGAAGAAAAATATGAAAAAGAGGTTGTGTGGTATCTTGATAGCGGATGTTCCAAACACATGACTAAAGATCCTACAAGGTTCAACAACCTATCTTACAAAACAAGTGGTCATGTCAAATATGGAGACAACAATAAGGGTAAAATTATTGGTATTGGTAAAATACAAACACCCTCCTCATATATATTGAAAATGTCTTACTTGTTGATATGGACTGAAACATAACCTGCTTAGTATTAGCCAATTATGTGATAAGGGATTAAAAGTTACTTTTGAACCAAATCACTATTTAATTTGTCATGCTTCTTGAAATGAATTTGTGTTAATTGGTAAGAGATACAATAATATATATATATATATATATATGGTTTATTTTAAGAAGACTTCTTTTAAATTTTTGATATGCTTGTTGTCTAAGGAAGATGAACCTTGGTTGTGGCACAAAAGACTTGCACACATTCACATGCCTCATTTAAATAAACTTGCATTTAGAGGTCTTGTACTAGGGCTACCAAACATAAAGTTTGAATCTGATAGACTTTGTGATGCTTTGTCAAAAAGGGAAACAAACTAGATCATCTTTTAAATCCAAAAGAATGATATCTACTTCTAGACCACTTGAACGTTTACACATGGATCTGTTTGGCCCTTCAAGAATCAAAAGTCTAGGAGGAAATCTTTATGATCTAGTCATAGTATATGATTATTCTAGGTTCACTTGGACTTTCTTTCTTGCATCTAAGAGTGATACCTTTAGAACTTTTAACAGATTTGCCTTTATCATTCAAAATGAAAAGGATCTTAGGATAAAGGCTATTAGAAGTGATCATGGGAAAGAGTTTCAGAATGAAAACTTTGAGAACTTTTGTAATGAACAAGGCATATCACACAATTTCTCAGCACCTAGAACACCACAATAGAATGGTATAGTTGAAAGAAAAAATAGAGCCTTAGAAGAACTTGCTAGGACTATTATAAATGAGAGATCTCTGCCAAAACATTTCTATGATGTTGTCAGCACAACTTGCTATGTGCTAAATAGGACCATCATTAGACCCATGCTTACCCTATTTGTTGTTCAAAGGTAGAAAATGCAACATCACTCACCTAAGGGTCTTTGGTTGCAAATGGTAAAAGCAACCTTGGTAAGTTTAATTCTAAAGCTGATGAGGCAATCTTTATAGAATACTCATTAACTAGCAAGGCATATAGAGTGTACAACAAGAGAACTTTAGTTGTTGAAGAGTCTGTACATGTTGCATTTGATGAAACTTTTGATTATATTACTAACACAATGCAGCCGAGAGAGAGCATAAATGTAGGTGAATCTGATGCAGGTGAAGAATTAGATGTTGAAGAGACTCAAGAAGCTCCAAACCCTACAATCATAGAAACAGAACCCAATACTTATTACCTCAAAGAACGGAAAGCTCCTAAGAATGTATCAAAGAGCAACATCATAGGTGATATTACAACAGGGGAGAAGTAACTAGAAAAACAGTTTCTGGTTGTGCATCATAACAAAAGGGGGAGATTGTTGATAGGGGGAGCTATGTGAAAGCTAAACCCAAACCCTTGTGTGTTTTTGATGATGACAACAACGAAAATGTTTTAATAGTTTCTCGCACACATAATGCAAAGTTGTGTTTATATGTTTGTTTGTGCTTGAACTATTTGTTTTGCATACTTACTGTGGTTATACTTGAGTTTATATTTGTGGTATGCATATTTGGCTTTGAATGATAAAACTCTTTGCACAATGCGTATCTGTATAAATTAATCGATTATAGTGTTTATGTAATCAGTTAGATTCATCAGATATTAGTAAATGTTTAATTGTGGCAAACTACAAGTTTTAATCGATTACATTATATATATAATCGATTAAAACTCGTGCCTTTGCTAATACTTGTTTGTTGAGTGCAGTTATGAGTTTTCAAGTGAAAAAGTTTTCAAATTTGCTTAAGTGTTGTATTTAACCGATTACATTGTTTTCTTAATCGGTTTAATCTCGCGTACTTTGAAAACTTGTTTTCCTGATAAGTCTTAACAACCATAACGGTCATATTTTCAATTGTTTTAACTTATATTAATTGTGCAATCAATTACATTAAATGTGTAATCTGTTAAATATGTTTTAATGTAATTATGTTATAGCAGTGTTAATTGTTTAACCGATTACATTAATAGTGTAATTGATTAAGATGCGTCAAACTGGAGAAAACGATATATTGACGCATAACTCTCTACATTAAGAAGAACTTTTGGAATATTATCTTTTATATCTGAAAAAGTTAGTTGAGATCTTAAATTGAAGGAGTGTTCATTCTCCAAGAATCAAGAAGCATTTGGTTTGGAAGACTCAAAGGATTCTTGAAGGAAT
Organism: Vigna reflexopilosa; assembly: GCA_027742785.1. Taxonomy (NCBI): domain Eukaryota; kingdom Viridiplantae; phylum Streptophyta; class Magnoliopsida; order Fabales; family Fabaceae; genus Vigna; species Vigna reflexopilosa. The sequence goes on from CM050919.1 coordinate 13,957,419, forward strand.
TGTTGTGCATTTACATTTGTTGATCACCATCTGTACTCTTAGCTGTTCTAAACTAGATCAGTGTTGATTTTGAAATATGTGGATTGTGGTTTCCCTGTTGCTGGTGGCAAAGAAGAGAATGTGGAGTTTTGGTTTCTTTGAGAGGTGTCTCAAAAGGTTTCTACAGAAAGAGGATTGTTCTTTCAGTATTCTTTTGTGTATATTAGATTTAGAGTTGGAGAGGAGATTTCATTGAGAGAGTGTCTATGTAATTCTTGTTGTATAACTCAATCTATATAGTGAAGTGACTTTCAATCTCAGGTTGATTGAAAGTGGACTGGATGTAGGCATTGAGGCCGAACCAGTATAAAAACTTGGTGTTTTTCTTTCTATCCCTTATCTCTTTCATTTCATTACATTCTTTATTTGCTTTTATTTCAAGAAAGTGTTAAATATTTTTAAAGGTTTTAAAAAGAATAAATTTTTTAATACTAAACCAATTCACCCCCTCTTGGTTGGAAAATAAGGCCTATCTTTTTCAAGAGGATTCATCATTGGTTATCTAAATATTATTGTTCAATTAATTATTATCTTAGATTTTTAAATTAATCAATATAAATTCTCAATTAATTTGTGGCGTTCTCACTTTTAACCAATGTACATTATCAATTAAAAGCAAGAACTTTGTAGATTAATTATAGTAAATTTAACCAAAGTACATTCTCAATTAAATATTATTATTCTTAATCATGTATAGTCTTTTACCTGTTATATAAATTTAAAGGCTAATTAACTAAAGTACATTCTTGATTAATTCTTGTTAAAGTTTTTACTACTAATGAAAGTACATTCTCAATTATTGGCAAAACACTCATTCAATCACATGAAAGTTTCTAAATTTAATTAAAGTAAATTCTCAATTAAAATTGAAACTCTTATATTTATATAATTGATATGTTATGTAGATTTAACACTATGCTTACTTGCTATAATGTAAAAATCATTATTTTTACTTTATCAAGAGGAAGAAAACATAAATAAAAATAAATCACAAGAAAAATAAAAAGAATAAACAAATGTATTCATCTAACATCAGAATCCAATTAAGAAATTACAACAAAATCAACCCTAGAGATTAGCAACCTTGGAATGTGGAAGTAAGATGAAACTATAATAAGAAAGGGTGGAGAACATGAGTGAAGAGAGAGAGGACGAAATTTGAACCCCCAAAGGGTTCCTAATGCTCCCTTAATGTGTTTCCCTAAGTCTCTTTATATAGAAATTGGACTGAGCTTTGTTTCATGCTTATCGGTTGTTGTAATCTCCTTTATGATAATGTAATCTCCTCTAATTATCTTCTAAATAATCCAATATTTTTAAGATATATTTGATTATTATGGAGATGTAAAAATATTTCCCAAATTATCTTTAATCATAAACATTTATCAATTATTAAAGCCTTTTAGTAGAAAAAATAGAGAAAACCGCAAGATTTAATTTTTGTTGCATGTTCCGTCTTCTTGACTTAGCCAAATTTCACTTTTTTCATGCTATGCTTCTATTTATTTTTTGTGATTTTGATTATTTGGTATTCTTGGATTTATCTTTAAGGTGTCATGAAACTTTAACCAATTTATTTTCATATCTCAATGAGCTCAACTTAGCTGCAACTGCACTAACACACATCAAAATATCCAAAGAATATTTATGCAACTAAAAACCTATTTTTAATATGTTTTTGTATTTTATGCTAAATAAACCTAATTGTAATAAATCTTAATTATAATATTATATTAAAGTACAAAAACTAATTAAAAATTTAATATTAAAGACTAAATAAGGATATAAATATGCACTCATCAATGTTAGTATCTTCTTCCACCATCAACACTCTTATCTTCTTCAACAACGAGGTTTCCTTTTTTGTCTACCTCCATCAAAGTCATTTCCTCCGCCTTCTTGAAAGCTCTCACTCATCTTTTTCTTTCTCTATGGCCTTCTTCTCCATTGTTCAAGTTCTTCTCCTTTATTTTGTATTTTGAACAAATGAATGTCTTATTTTGCATTTCGTGTTACACAATCCAAAAGATATTTTTTATTTATAGTTTAATATGAAATATAAATTTGTTTTATGGATTTTGGAATTCATATTTTATTTATTATTTCACATTTTTATAATTCAGAATATAAATTTTATATTTTAGATTATATATTCTGAAATCGAAAATAATAAAAAAAGGTAAAATTAAAATTTTAAAGTTAATGGAGGTGCAGACAGAAATTATGAATGTGCAGGAAGAAACGCGCTTGCACTAGCTACCATGCTAGAAGCGATCAATGGAGAGTGGTGACTAGTGAGTAAGTGATGGTCACTGTTCATTTCTAAGTCCCAACCCCACCAACAAATTGTCTATTGTCCACGCCTCCTCCTATTGGCCCGGTGCAATTCACCTGTGTCCTGTGCTACAATTTGCAAATATAATATTACAAAATATTTTATCCTTTATTAAAATACTGTATTTGTTTTTTCTTTAATGAGCATGACAAGCAACATGGGGTCACTGCATTATAAAAATGATGTTGTTCTTTTCCCACTTTTGTCTTTATTTTAGTATTTTCTTACGTCACCTTTCCCAAGTTTTATATAATATAAATTCTCCTTCTTGCTACTCTTAAAATCATTCAAGACGAACCCCTCCTTGACAAATCTTTCTCCCTAGCATTTTTCTTCTCCTTGTTCCACTGCATTTTCTGCTTGTCTTCTTCTGCTCTAACTTTGTTTCCTTTGGTGAACTGTTCTCTGTTTCTCATTGAAGTTTGGTTTTTCAACAAAGTGTCTTTCTTCTGGGCTGGAAAAATGTTCGCTGAGACAGAACTTCTCTTCCCATATTTTCAAAATTTCTCTCAAGAGTTTCAACAACTTGAGGAGTACTGCATGACCCAAAAGTCCTGTTCTTCAATGGTACTCTTTTCTCTCCTTTTATTATTTCCACTTTTTCATATTACCCTGTTTAAGTTTTTCTTATGTGTGTTCAGCTTCCTTCCCTCTCTGTTTAGTTGATCTGCATTTTTTGATGGGTTTTTCCTTATGCTGAGTAAATTTGAAGTTTTCTTTTCTTTCCTGTGTTGTGCTCCTTCTTCTGCATCCAGAATAATGAACACTTTGGAGCAAATGAGGCTGAACAAAATTGAAAGTTTCTCTTCCTTGAATTATGTCCATATTTCCATTTATTTGGAAAGAATGTTATTTTAGTATGTGCGTATATGTTTGATTAATTACATGATAAATAATATCAAAGTGGAAAAGGAAAACTAATGACCAAATTATGTTGTCATTTAATATGTATTTATCTATTCTTCATTTTTGCTACCATCCATTCAGAATGTTTTCTCATAGTGATACTCATAGCACAAGTGGAAACAGCTCGACATGGCTTTATGTGCTGGATCTGCAAAAGTGTTACAAAAGGAAATAAAAGTTGTATAGATGGAAAGTCTTTTTGTTGTGATACTTCCGTGTTCTGTAATATTTCTTCCCTTTCTTTATTAATTTCTGGCGTGAAGTGTGAACTCTCAGTGGGGCTTGTCTTTTTGTGCCGCACTGAGGGAGGTTGATTGGAGAGGAAAAAGTCATTTTATTCTCTTTTTCTTTGTAGTAAGGAAAAGGTTAGAGGAAAAGGACTGGTTAATGCTTAACTTAATAGTTTCTTCAAGGTTTTTGCGTGGCACTAAAATATAGTTGGAAAGTCGTGCGCTTTTGACTCTATTTCTGTTCTCTAACAAAACAAATGATGTATTGATGAGTTAATTTCTTATGGTTTTGCTGGTCTTATGTTCATTGGAAGTTTAAACAATTCCGGGGTTTGAGCCCGAGATTTTGATACTTGGTCACTTTTATCATTGAGAATGGCTTTAACTGGGGCTCAATGTTGTACAAAAGTTTAAATATTTTTGTTTTATACATGAACGAAAATCCTGATCCATGTTCTTCAGCTGGGTGATTAAATTCATTATGGACTAAATGAGGCCAATTTCAATGTTTCAGCCATCTACTCGTGGACTCTTTCAAAGTCAGCTTTTGGATGAAGCATGGGCTTTGAATTTGCAACCATGAACCTAATACAATATCAAATAACTTGACACTTGGCAGTTCTTCCTTTCAATATGCAGTTCAGCTGAATATGTATCGCCACCTTTCATTTATGCAAAGCTTATGCTTTGTTGTACCAATATGGTGTTGTGCTATTGTATATGGTATTTGCTTTCTTGCTGAACAGAAAGCTTGTGTTGTCTATCTTATCATTGGACAAACAATTTATGTCTCACGATAATAACAACTGATTCCATCTACCAACTGGAGATTTTGTGTTCTTCATTAGTTGTACTTGAAACTTCGAAGCCTAAAGTCTTTTCTGACAAATAGCTTTTGCATCACCCCAGTACTAACTCGGTTTGTTTTCTGTATCTTCATTCTAAAAGCGGTTGAGAAACAATCGCTTTTGGTCTAAATCTATTCCATAAACCATTGTTTGGTAGGATGATGATGAGTTGTATAACTATTACCTCATTCTAATAAATAAATGGCGTTAAGGAATCTTGCAAATTTTATCTTGAAAACTTTTGGCTTCTTTTGACTCAAGTATCGTGTGCTAGAGCAACTTCTTAGCATTAGTAAATAAACAGGTGTTGAATCCTCATTTGGTTATTCGATAATATATAACTGAACATTAAAGGTATTTTTTAATGTAATTAAACATCTGTTTTACTTTGCAAGACTAACTCATGTTAAGTCACACTGAATCTGGAACTAACCGTGGCTGTTGTTACCACTATTGTTGTGTACAGAATACTAGTGTTTTACTCGTGTTATCATTGTCTATTATCTTAAACTATTCAACGTCTAATGTATGTTTATTGTTCTAAAGCTAAAATGCTGTTTTTACTGATTAATTTGTTGTTCTTTGCATGTCTTCTTTCAGAATGACCTCGTTCAAACTTCTGCAATCTCAGAATATGATTTGTTAATAGAGGGAGATCTGTTCAAAGCACCTGAACCTATTCTTGAAGAACCAGCAATAGACCTCGATCCTGTGCAAGCAGCCATCTCAATGATATCTTGCGGGGAGGATGTCCCCTCACAGGTTCTAAAATCATCAGATATTAATATACTTCAAAATGAACAGCTTCTGAGTGAGGTATTCTACGAGTGCAAAAAAGATCTCTTAGAAAAGACAGTGATAGAGTCACCACTCAATGATATTATGGAAATCAAGGTTCCACCACTGAACATTGAGGATAATTCAATTGAAGTAAACAAATCACTTCTTCACACTACTCTACCAAAGAGCATCAGTTCAGGAAGTCTGAGTTCAATGGACTGGATGCATGGAGCTGCAATGAAGCCAACTTTTCTGGATTTTCCAGGATTAGATTTCAATGCAGTTTATGGCATGCGGAGAGCATTTAGCGAAGGAGATATAAAGGTCAAACTCAAACCTATTCATATATTATGTGTTTGCTTATAAGTTAAATCGCTTATGTTTTGCCAAAGAAGAAAACTTCATCTGTATCAATTGATCTTAATTGATCTGCTCTTTACGCATGATTCATGCAGTAACACAGATAAGGAAAATGGCAAAGACATGACTAAATGTGATTGCTTTCTTTTCTATATGGTCTGTAAATTCTAACAGTTTCTTCTATATACAAAAGATAGGCTAATGATTATCTCTGCTTTTATGACAGACTCTTAATACTGGCAACACGAGCTTATGCCAATCTCCACAGGAGAGACCTTTGTTTCTTGGCAACTGCACAAGTGAAGAACGTCAAGAAAAGCTCTCCAGATACAGAAACAAGAAGACAAAGAGAAATTTTGGGAGGAAAATTAAGGTAACTACAGGTTTTCTATCCTTGGATCCTAATTGGGATTTTAACAATAGAATAGCCTTAAAATAGTTCTACGGAATACACATCTGCTGGGATTTACCATGTTCACTTCTTGGTTAATGTATCTAACTTGGTTTTCTCATGTTACAACATTTCGAGTATGAAATTTTCAGTCTTTCACCGGAACCTGAACTCAACTAATGACATGCTTTGGTTTCTAGTATGCTTGCAGGAAGGCACTTGCTGACAGTCAACCAAGAATCCGTGGAAGATTTGCAAAGACAGAAGAGTTAGATGTGAAGAGGTAATGAGTGCTAACTGACCCAGTTGGAATTGAAAGAAAGCAGGGAATGAAGTGTTGTATTGTATCTTATGAAGATGTTTGGAAGGGCTATCCGCGTGAAAACTATAGACTTGGTGGAGTTTCTATAGCTTGAACAAACAAGTTTTGCTGAATGAATGAATAAATGAGGGAGAGACCTCAAACTCCTTAGGGTAGTTTGGGCCTTATCAGCTGTAGTAGCCTTCTTTGTAGAATGACCTTCCACGTATGTAAATATGGTTTGTTGAATAAAAGAATGGAAGAGAAGTTAAGGTTGTATAATGTTCATATTATATATACTCCAATATGCAATGTTTATTTTTGTTAGTTACATATTTTCAAATCTTCTCATTTTTCTGTCTCCTCTCCCCATTCAGTACATTTTCAGTTTAGAGGTTTAGATTATATCGATGATTAACGAGTTGTAACATAATTTGTGGTATTGACTGACTTTTTATAATGTTATGACTTCGAAACCTTCTTGATATGAGTATTCATCTCCTTTGTATCCAACGTGAGAAGTTCTAGATGAAGGGTGACAAAATTTCCAACAGTGCGTACATGTGTTGTATTGTATTTGGATTAGTTTATATCTATTTAATGCCATGAACTTAAAAAGTAGATTGAGTATTATACACAGAAGTTGTTTTTTTTTTTGGATTCTCTTGACAACTTTGACTCTCATGTGTTCGATGGGATCATTTTAGTGATGTACTAAAGGAATTTGCTGTTTTCAGAAAGTGTAGTGATACAAAGACTCCATTTTTCCTTGACATTCAATACCAATAAAATAATATTTTTTGTTTTTATCGAGATCTGGAGTGTGGATCTTCATGTGGCAAGATTTGAGTGAACTAGAGAATCTTGATGAATGCTTCTGAGGGCAAGAATCCAGAGAAAGATTCATCTATAAAAAACTCACCGACGCTCAAGTTAGTAAGACAATTTACATTTTTTGAGTAAAGAGAGTAAGTATGAGAGAGAGAGTGTATTTACTAGTGAAATACTATGTGTATTTATAGGGTTTCTAGACCCTATGACTCGTGATAAAAATAGTTAATATCAAGGTGATATAAAATATTATTGATAAAATAACTTACCGTATAAATGATAATTAACATAATAGTGACAATAATATGATATCTTACCTGATATACTAAATATTTTGTAAATATATGGTATTAAACAATATTTTAACGTAATCAAACTATCGATATTTGGTCATTTATAATATTAATATATGAATATTTGCATTAACAAATATATCTCAAAATATCTTCCAAGAACTTTTGGTCAGTAAAGATTAATAGGCCTTGTTTGGTCATATCACTTAGCATATATGAATATTACCGATTTAGGTAGGCTTTTGGTTGGTGTTAGCAACTTAGGCAGGTTTTGCTTGTTCTTGGTGACTTAGGTAGGCTTTGCTTGGTGTTGCTGACTTAGGCAAACTTTGTTTGGTGCTTTCGACTTTGGTAGGCTTTGCTTGTTGTCGAGATGGTGATGAGTTCATTGGTTTTTGTAAAGCATTTATAAGGGGTTTTACTTTGAGTTACGTGTTGAGCATTGTAATGGTTGCTCTACACTTGAAATGCCTTCTCACATTAAGTGTACCAGATGGTGGCTAGCGTTGCTGCATATAAGTTGTTCGAACTCAAAAGATGAAATGCCAAGAGTTGTGATTGTTTATGGAGAAAAATGATGCTTTATGGAGTGTTTTTCCTTTTTGAATTCCCTATCTTTTTTGGTGCTTCACACTTCTCTTTTTCCTCGTTCTTTGTTCATTTCTGCACTTTTTGGGCCTACTTTCTTTTTCATTTGAGTTCGCTATGCATGTTCTCTCCGTAAGTCTACTCACCATTATAGGTATGTCCTCTGATTCCTCTTCTGATGTTGGTCGTGTTCAGTCCGTGTTGCAAAGAGAAATCACCCTAATAGGTGAGGGTTCGTTTGCGGTAAACCTTTCTCCTCCCAACAATGGGGTCTCCACACTAAAACCCCTCATTATTGCCCTCCCATGGTAGCTTCTTCTAGGATCACTATTTTGGCTTCCAAGAAGAAGAAAAAGATAGCCAAGGGGAAGAAAGTTGTGTTACCTGCAACACGGGTTGAGTCACTTGCCAAAAGGTATGATCAATTTCCCCGATTAAAGATTCTAGCTATACTTGGATTCTAGACGAGGTGGCCTTCTATGCCTTTGAGTTCATGATTGTCACGAGGGTAGTCAAGGTGAAAGCTATTTTCAACTTTTGTTACGATGGGCTTACTGCCCTAACCTATTCTCTTAGTGAAAGAGTGTTTTCTCGGCCAGGTGAGAACAAAGAAAATTTTGTCTATATCTACAAGTATTTTATAGATTTTAACATTTTCTTTCCCCCAACTTACTTTGAGAGCGAAACTTTTTGTGGCTCCTAGTGAACTTTACCCAATAGTTGGGGTTGTAAAGTCTTTTGAAATTGTGTGATAAGCTCAGTTTGACCCCCCCACTTCTCACATGTTCATGTTTTTAACCAAATGAAGCATGTGGCCAAGGTTGGTCGGGTATGTCTGAAAAGTGGCTAGTACAACTCTTTGTTTATTATCTACACCCAATCCCTCAAGAATATTAAAATTCTTCAAACTAAAGGCCTTTTTTATCTAAAGAACCTGATAACACTAGAGAGAGGGGGGAGAGAAGGGGGCGGGGTTGAATAGTGTTAATGGAAAAATCATTTTGCAACCCTTCTGATATAGTACATTCGTCCAGTATTAGATTTGTGAAATAAATATTTAAACATTTGACCTTGTAAATGATTGTGAAAGATAGTTTTCTTTTTACGTGTTATTCAGAATAAACACTATAGTGTTTAAAAGAACTTCCTTAGTTAAATGGGAATCATTTAGTGCGAAAGTTACTTGTATGTAGAAATAACATGTAGTTCGAGGTTTCAATAAGAAAAGCGTTTAGACATAAGTAAACAATAATTGCACAAATATTTTTATATTGGTTCACTCCAACTAAGCTATGTTTAGTCTCCTCTATCCATAGAAGGTTCCACTATAATCTTCAAAAAGATTACAATTGAGTATTCTCACCACTCTTGGTATTCTCACAACTTCTGGTATTCTCAATTAGCGAATAACCTTTCGTTACCCTAGATTGGATGAGTATTCGCACCATTCTTGGTATCCTCAATTAGTGAATAACCTCTCGTTACCTTAGACTGGATGAGTATTCGCATCATTCTTGGTATCCCTGATCAACGAATAACCTTTCATTACCCTAGATCAATTGAGTATTCACACCACTCTTGGTACTAGACAACATTGCTTGGATTTCGTTAACTCTACTGAGTTCAACAATGTTTTAATTCTCTTCAGATTGCCATAAAGGATTGCTGATAAGTCATTTAGACTACTACTCTCGTAGAGAGGATATGTGTACAATACAGTCTAAACAATTACAGGTGTTTCTCTCTTTTCTCTTTTTCTCTCTTTCTTACAATAGTAAGCAAATTTTACAATGAAGGTCGAGAGTAATGCTTGACTTCTTTTTCTTCTCAGATATTCTCTTTTTCTTGAGCTCTTCTATGCTTCTCTTTGAACGCTTTCCTCAGGATGAATATTTTTGTTGTAAGCTATCATCTTCATTATTGCTTTGAGTGTTCTTCTATTTAAAAGCTCTTGGAGAAATATCTGTTAAAATGAACTCTTAGCCTTGATTTTTGTGTCTTCTCTTTTTTCATGTACAACAACTGTTGTTAAAGTCAACTTGTGAAAGCAGACTTGCTTTTTCAATACTTTCCTTGAAGTAAGTTGTACTTTCTTTTAGACACTACTTCTCAAGTAAAGAACATTCTTGAAATATCTCTTTTGTCACTAAAGTTCATTTTTGATATTTTGAATAAAGCATGCAAAATTTGTAGATTTGGTTATCTGCAAAGATTATAGTAGATTGTGTATGCGACAACAAATATGTATTATCTCTTATCATTGTTGTTGTTTTTGAACGTTAAGCATTTAATGTCATTTAATGCTTGCTTAAAACAACAAAGTGTTTTTCATTTTCTACAATTAAGGTAGTGTTTGATAATTAAGCTTTTGTTTTAAAGATACTAGGCGTTGAGAAGGAACTTCATCGTTCAACAAAGTAACAGTTTTAGCTCATGGTATCATATATACTAATTTAAACACTTTTTTGTTTTTGTCTTTTTAGAGCAAGAGCGTTTAACAGGTTGTGTGTTTCTTTTATGTTTTACATTTAAGCGTTTTAGAGTGTTTTCGTCAAAGACACAATCTTGACACTTTTTCCATTTTCCTGAGAGTTCAATTGAACACTGTTAGCATAAAGCTCAACAATAGAAATTTTGATGATATGTCAAAGTCAAGTCTCAAGTGCTCTTATTGTAGGAAGATCTTCATGAAGACTTGTTTTTATGTTAAAACTTTTGTAATTCAGTATATTGATGTATAGGATGTGGTTTATATTTGATTATGTGTATTGTTTGCCTTAGGCTGCGTTTAAAATTGTTTTGAATCAGAAAAGTTCATTTTATACTCAAGATAATCGATTACCACTTATGATAATCGATTATGACTTGCCATAATCGATTATCATGAGCAATTATGAGATTTTCATGCAATTTTTTGACCGTTGTGCATTCATTAATGCATAATCGATTACCATATCAGGATAATTTATTATTACACGCTAAAAAGTTGACAACGGATTTTTGGAGGTATCCTTGAGTGAGATCTCTATAAATTTTATTTGGACTCTCATTCTAATATACAACATATGAAATAGGTGTATTTCAGAAATTCTTATTTGTAGTGTGCGGTGATAAGTGTTCTAGGATTGGTGTAACCCTTGTGTTGTGACTTTGAGAACTTGGCATGTTGGCATAGAGCGAGAACTGTCACTGGGAGTGTGATTGAGTATTGTTGTTGAGTTGAAAGCTTGTCATCCTTTGTGAAGATTCAAAGGAGGTGTTCATCCTTTGTGAAGATTCAAAGGAGGTGGTCATCCTTCGTGAAGCATTCGGAGGAGGTGTTCATGCCTTATGGGTTGCAAGGGAAGTGAGCTTCATAAAAGGCCTTTAACGTCACCCTTTAGACGTCTGACCACCGAATATCCAACGTAAAAAATGACCGAAGGCATTGTTGTAATTAAAATCACTATTTAGACGTACGTTGGGCGATCCCCAACGTCTAAAGAATAATACACATCGACCCTTACAATTGGACGCCAAATATAGATGAATGAATAAAAAATATTAATATTTTAATTGGCTTTAGACGACTGAGTTCATGGTGCCCGATGTCTAAAACCTATTTAAACTTTGGGGCCAACCATTGGACGCCAATGAGGTAGTCAGAATTCCAAAAGTTACCATTTAAACGTCCGATCTAGCCACACCAATGTTTAAAGTCTTATTTAGACGTTGGCTCCTCCTAACCCGAACGCCAAATGTGTCCACTAAAATTATATTTTAAACCCTATTAAAATAGAATGGCTCGATTTCTCACACCAAGAGGGGGGTGAATTGGTGAAGTATAAAAAATAAAAATTTCAAAAACTTTTTCACCAAAAAAGATGCCTTTAACCTTTTCTTGAAACGTAATTTAAAAGATTTTCATTGTAGCGGAAATTTAATTGAATGCGTATAAAGAATAATCGATTGAATGTAAAAGAGTAGGGATAAGAAAGATCAAACGATGAGTTTTTATACTGGTTCGGCCAAGCCTACATCTAGTGTCTTCCAACTACAGGAAGCCAATGCACTATAATGATCAAGGTTTTTATAGAGACCTCACGTCAAAATATAAAACACCTATCTAACCCTCTAATCAAAATATAGGCAGTACATAAACAGACTAGCAGCAAGAATCCCCTCTCCTGCAGTCCAACCCCTTTGAGGCACCCTCAAAGTCAAGAACGCAACACGTCCTTCTTCCTATAATCACAACAGGGAACTCAACCCAATCTTCAGCAGATTGTAGAACCTAATCTTGCAGTAGAAACCCAAATGTGCCGATAGATCAGACTTTGAAACTCAGCAATCTTGCTCTTTAAGAAATTCCAAGTAGTTGATCACCACGGTCAAACTTGTTTCTTGGAGCTTTTCCTCTTTCTGTAAGAATCACACTTTCTGCAAAAGAATATGAAAATGTTAGATTCACAAAATTTCTTTACAGAAATCAAATTCGCGTCAATTTATAGTATAACACATCTCTGACGCATTTTAATCGACTTTGCTACTAATGATATTCAATACACCAATTCAGTTATAACAGTTAGTAGCAATCACAGCAATTAATTGAATTCACAATTAATGCAGTCGAATAGCATTTAATGCTTGGTCAACACATTTAAAAATATAGTCGTTGTGACAGTTATATCAAGCATTAACAGATTTCAAAATAGTAACAGTCTTAATCGAATACATATCGCATGCAATCGATTATGCAACAATGTTAAGCAAAGTTTTGAAAACTTTTCTCTTTCAAAAATCTCACAGCACACTTTGAAAAAGGTTTGTGCAAAGACACGAGTTTTAATCGATTCAACCAATAATGTAATCGACTTAAAACTGTTGTTTTGCCACACAATTAAAATTCAACATTAGTGCTTGTGGTTTTTCTCATCCAAAAACATGTGTCATGCATTCATGTATAAAATCACATATATAACACAGTGAAATGCAATGAACAACACAACAACAACACAATCATGTTCTCATATACGCATATAACATGTAAGCATAGAACATGTAACACATAATACACATGTGTTATTAATTATGCGTTGTCATCATCAAAAACCCAGATATTACTGAGATTGTGGGTTTAGTTAAACCAATGTTGCCCCTATCAACAATCTCAACAAACCCTTTAGATGTCGGCTAGGTGAGGCCCGACTTCTAAAGTCATTTAGACGTCGGCTAGGAGGGGGCTCGACTTCTAAACGTCTGCTATTACCAAAATTGTGAACGCGAGGCTGCAGTTACGCGCACTTAGTGTTCATCATCTTCCTCGCGTTTTCTCTCCACGGCCAAAGCTTTTGAGGTTCGTTTTCTCTCGTTTACACCGTTTAAAATTATTTTTACTCTGATTACATTACTCTTTGATGAATTATCTTCCATTTGAACCAATTATAATGTGTTTTCATTGCGTTTTGGTGTAGTTTTGCACGTGTCCTTGGCTGACGATTTTGAGCATTTTTGGCTGGCGAATCTTGCGTTTTTGAACGGTGCACTCCTCCATTTCCCTCCATTGTGTTTTTGAACGGTGAACATGCAGATGTCTAATGGGTTATAGAGCCAAGATTCATCCAGGACATTAAACGTCGGCCTCCCACAGTCAGACGTCTATATAGACGTTTGACCTGTACTATCCAATGTCTATATAGATGTTGACCTTTACTATCCAACATCTACATTAACGTCTCTCAATAAGACGTCGATGCGGGATCAGACTTTAAAAGCCCTAAATAACAGACGTCAAAAGCCTTTTCTGCACCAATGGTTCTAACCTTCAACTTGTTTATTTTCTTTGTGATTATAATAGTTTGTTGGTTTGTGCTAGTGAAGCGTTAATTATCGGTTGAGATTAAAAACTAGATGTAAGATCTTTGTGATCTGAACCGGTATAAAAATTACCTGTTCAATTTTCTCTCTTTCTTACTCTTTTAATTTGTTTAAATTGTTTTAAGGAATTTATATTTACGTGAGAAAATTATTAAAAGAATGATTTGCGATAAGAAACCAATTCACCCCTCTATTGGTTTGTTGAACGCGTTAACCATTCCGTTGCACCGCTCTAACAATTGGTATCAGAGCTTTCTTTGATAGTAATTCAAAATGACGGGGCAATAACAAACCTTTGTTGAGGGTGCCTCTATCAATAGACCTTCACTGTTTATTGGAGAAAACTATGCTTTTTGAAAAGTGAGAGTGCAAATTTTCATGGAAGGGGGTAGAAAGAGATGGATGTCTCGGCCATAGGGTTTCGACTCATGTTGAGTTTCGAGTTGAACTAAGTAGCTTACGGAGTAGGGGAGATAGGTCCAAAACTACGGCGGAGGACCACTTGAATTGTCATGTTTAGGTAAATAGGAAAGGTGCAGTGAAGTTAGGAAGTTGACATACATTTATAATGGTGGTTTTATAGGCACAAGTTGCCTTAAATTGATAGATGGTGCAAAGCTAATGGGTCAAACATGATTTTGTTTAAGGGAATGTATGTGTGATTATCGCATTGGTTGTTATAGTCTTATTATGAATTAATGATGTTTGGTGTGATGGAATTGTAATAAGGACTTAACTACTATAATATAAATGTTATATTGGTGAAATTAGAATACTTTGGATGAAGGATTGTGTTAATGTGTTCGAGTATGATCAGTTGATATTGATTATTGTACTAGATTCACTATGCAGTATAGGTGATTCATGCTAGTATGAGTTATGGTAGTTGAGAATGATGTATTTTTCCTGTTAAATATGATTGTAAAATATTGAAGTATATGAGTGTAGGCTTTGATTATACAATGTTTAAGTCAAAGATTGTTTTAATCAAATTGGAGGATAATGGTGTGCCTTGGGTTACAAATGGTTTTTTGAAATATCGCTTGGATGAATAATGTAAGCATGATCAATTTGTAATTTGGTGCTAAAACTTGTACATGATTCCACGTCAATGAATGTTGTTTATGAATTATAGGTGGTTGTTAAGTGGGCATGTTTATGGTTTAGGGATCTATGTCTAAATTGTTCTAGAATTAATTTAGTTTATTGTGAATTTTTGTAGCTTGTTGTTTGTATGATGAAAATATATATAGTCTTTCTTGCTATCTATAGTTGTGAATAGATTATGGTTTTTGTTTTGTATGATACATCGAGCAGTTTGTTGTGATGTTCTTTTGATCTGTATAGAAATTTTTGTTGTTATAGTATCATGAAAATTCATGTGTTTAAAGTTTAAGTAAATTTGTGAAAAGTTACAAAGTTTTGCATGGTGTTTGTTTCTTGGTGACTGGAATTTGTGGGGACGAAATTTTTTTAGAAAAGGTAAATGTAAGACACAGGAAAATAGGGATCTTAGAAATAAAGTAGTTGAAAATAGGAGATATAATTATGGTGGGTTTAGATATTTAAAAAAATATATTATTATTATTATTAGATATTATAGATATTTTAAATGATATATTTAGATATTATTATATATAATTAGATATTATGACTAGATAATACTATTATATATTATTGATAGACTCATTATAATAAATTAGAATAAAAAGTATTATTATAAGTGAGAAAATATTAGAGATAGAGTTGGGTGGATTCATAAATATTAACATATAAAGAAAAGGGTTCAAGACATATGGTTCTTCATTCCGACTATTCGGATCGTCAATCGGAGGTTTAGTTTGGGAGAAAATAGCCTTGCATCAAAATCTTTGTTTTGGAGCATTTCATAAAACCTACATTAGTGTTTTCGTTGTTGTGAAGTCATTCACCGTTGGATCGAGCTGCATTTTGGACAGTGTATTCCAGAAGTATGGTTTGTTTTTTCTAACCGTTCAGATTGTCAATCAGAGGTCTGATATGGGAGAAAACATCCTCGCATTAGCAACTTTGTTTTGGACAATTCTCATCTTCTTGGTTCTCATTTGTAAGCATTGTGCTTAGGTAGTTTGGATGATTGAAAACCCTATTTGGTATTTTTATCGGAGACTATTTTTGCATCCTATTATTGGGGGTATAACATGTCAATGATTGGATCTGAAGGATTCAAGTGATGTATTATATGTGTTTGAGTATGTTTACATGGGTGTGGGATGCTTGAATGCATGTATAATGTGTTAATTATGTTTCAACGTGATTTAGGGTTGATGTATGTATGTTTGAATGCTTGAATCATGTATAGAATGTGTTTCGCTTTGACAATAATAGATTATCATTAGTTACAATCGATTATATGCGCATTGGTTTTGAGTGTAGTTTCGAAAATAATCGATTATCTGGGATGATAATAGATTATCTCGGATGATAATCAATTATCTGGGATGATAATCGATTATCTAGGATGATAATCAATTATCTAGGATGATAATCGATTATCTGGGATGATAATTGATTATCCCTTCCTATGTGATGTTTCTAGGTAAATTTCACTAAGATAATCAATTATCTTAAGTGATAATCGATTATCACAATGCATTTTGGTGAAAAGTGACGAAGTTGATGAAAAATGGACGTGAACCAAGCCTAAGGAACTGTGGAACATGATGATAATCATAGATTGAGGTTAGTGGTTATGTTTAGGGTTAGTTTAATTTGAGGTTGACAGTGAAGCATGAGTGAGTGTCTGGATGTACCTGAGTATGTGATTGATGAGCATTAGAGTGGAGGATAAGTCTACTTTTTATACCTTGTAAATCCTGGTTCTATCTGCAGATAAGTATTTCCTTTTACTTTGTGTGCATTATAAGTAGATGATTTATAGGGGAGGCTACAAATGTCCTATAGGTGAGGCTACAGGTGGGTTGTAGGAGCGGTTACAGACAGTGAGGTAAGGTATAAGAAAGGGATGGACTCTTTTCACTATGGTATTATGGTACAATGGTGATCATGGTGTTATTCATGACTGGATAGTCATGATGGTGGTGTATCTATGATGATGATCATGGTAGTTGAGATGCTCTATGTTATGTTATGTTGATAGTGGTGTCACTATAATGGTTATAATAAGTAGTTAGCATGCGTGTTAATTAGTGGATAAACCAAGGTTCTATGTATGAGATGTCAGTGATGATATTAAGGGTTAGAAATCAAATATTAATGATCGCAGTTCAAGGATTGGGGATCGAGAATCGAGTAATTTAGTATGATTGAATTGTTTATGTTAGAGGATTAAGAATCTTATTGTTATTATTACTATGTATGGGGTGTTTGATTATGATTGATATAATCAAAAGGTATGTATCTTGTTATGTGTTTGATTATGGTTGGTATAATAAAAAAGGTATGTATCTTGTTATATGTTTGATTATGGTTGATATAATTAGTATGTATGAATCTTGTTGTTATGATTGTTTTATCGGTAGCTTACCCCATACATGTTTGTGTTTGTTTTTTTGTGAATGAAATTGTCGGTGATAATCGTATAATGTGTTATACTGAGTCGATAATGTTACAGAAGTTTCAGAGGCTTGATTGACTCGAGAGAGGATGTGGAATAACCTTGGGATTCATTTAAAGTTATTTTGCTTTACAAGTTAAGACAATATAATTGGAGTATTTCCTTCGTTATTTTATTACTCGAAATAATGTAATTGGATAAAAATTTTCTTTAAGTACGTTTTCGCACTTTGATAAATTTTGAATTTTATCGATTTTTAATAACCTGTGACATCTTATAAATCAGAGTGTTACACTGCACCCCTATTTTTCTCGGATCTTACATTCACCCCTCCTCAAAAGAATTTTCGTCCCCGAAAGCTGCACTCATAAGGAAGCATACACCATGTAGAACTTCAAATGTTTTCCCAAAAGTTACATAAATTTTCAAAATGCAATAATAATAACATTTTTTAACATATCAAAAGAACACCATAACAAACTCAATGTATTATAAATCATAAAAAAAAACAAAAACCACAATTTATTCACAACTATAAATAAGAAGAAAGACTCTAGAGATATTAACATCATGTAAACAAACTATAAAGATTTAAACTAATAACTAAATCAATTCTAAAATAATTTACACATTGATTACCAAACCATATAGAAATGGAAACTTGGGACTCTTTCATTAGAGTCTCAATAACAACAACACATCAACAATTCGAATACAATCAGTCATCATCATCACAAACCAATGATCTATCCCACATACCCTACCATACCCCCTATTCACCAGAACCACCAAATTTGAGTCATCTTGTCATTCATCATCGAACCTATCCTTTTTCCGCATCCACGGCCAAAGACAATCTCTTTCCCGCATCACATGACCAAAAGAGACATGAGTAATCGAAGCATCCTCTTCCCGCATCACACAACCAAAGAGAACCTCTTTCCCGCATCGCACGATAAAAAAGGATTTACTAGGTACGACAAGACGACCCCACACCAACCTATCATATCTTCACACGCATACATCCAAACAACAACACACATATACACAATTCACACATGAAAACACATCGAGAATATAAAAACCAAGAATAGAAAAAGTTAATAATGTAAGCTCCCCCTACCTGATTTTCTCGCTAAGACTTTTTCCTAGAATAAACAATGTCATTCAATAACACCCTTAAGCTCTTATAGATCTTCACTCGATCAAACTCTATTTATAATAAAAGCCCATAAGGAGTAATAGTAACCAACTAAAATAAAAGATATAAAATAAGATTAAATAAATTTCTCTTTAACTTAATTAATTTTGATAAGTCTATTAATAATATATATATTATTATTATCTAACCATAATATCAAATTATAAATAATAATATCTCAATATATCTTTTAAATAACTATATAATTGTTAGAATATTTAACCTTTTTATAAAGTATTCTTATATCAATTTATTCTTATAAACAGTTTTGTGGGGTTGAGTTAGGCTTAAAGTCTATTTCTTAACAATGACAATATTCAGGAATATCTTTTGGAATATCTAACAATATCTAATAATATTATTTTCTAATAGTAATATCTCTTTTAATCTCAAGATTATATCTCATATTTTCTTTCAACAACTTTTTAAAATAACAACAATTAAATCTTCAAAAAGATTTATATAATACCTTTTTATTAAATTCCCACATAATTTAATTTGCATATTTTCCCTTTTTACACCCCCTATTTTTTCCGGATCTTACATTCACCCTCTTCTTCAAAAGAATTTTCGTCCCCAAAAATCGCATTTGTAAGGAAGCATACCATGGAGAACTTCAAATGTTTTCCCAAAAATTTCATAAATTTTCATAATACAATAATAATAACATTTTTTTAACAAATCAAAAGAACACCATAACAAACTCAATGTATTCTAAATCATGAAAAGAAAGAAAAACCTCAATCTTACACGTTAGATGACTCTATTATTATCTTATTAAATGAGTCTTATACTATAAAAACAAGTTTATCCATATAGTTATTAGACGAGTTTAATAATACATATTAAAATAATATGTTGATATATAGATTGAACGAGCCTAACAACGCATATTAAACAAGTTTTTCCATGTAACACCCCGAATTAGGCGTTACAATTTATGTTCCATAAAATACATATATAAATTTTTTTTTCAACACCAACAAAATATTACGTTCTTTATTAAACACAAGTCTTCTGAAAATAAAATTCCACACAGTTCATAAACTTCTAAAATTTAAAATTTCACACAGTTCGGAAATTCAAACATAGATTTATTTTAGAAATTCCCCATGTCTCCTTTTTCTCCCACAGATCTCTCATCTTCTAAGCAAATCCAGAACCATCTGCTAAGTCATCTGAAATAGTTTCTGCTCCCGTATAATATCACACATTATACGATCATTGCATTCACATACACAAACACAAACAGTAGGGTGAGCTAACCAAATCAAGAAATATACATTATCCACAATCTTACTAATATCACAAGTGTGGCAATCAGTCCAATACCTGCATCTCGAACATACTCAAGAACAGACTATTACATTGATACTATATAATATTTCTCAAGTCAGAACTATCAATACATTTACTAGAGTCAATGCAACATATTATTAACCTGCCTACTTACCAAAGCAAAGCAGTCAACAATCCTTCTGTCTACTTACCAAAGTAGTATAATTATGTGATACTGACTACTTACCAAAGTAATCTAACGAGGTGATCTACTTACCAAAGTAGTACAACAAGGTGATATTGTCTACTTACCAAAGTAGCACAATACGGTGATATCGTCTACTTACCAAAGTAGTACAATAAGATGATATTGTCTACTTACCAAAGTAGCACAATAAGGTGATATTATCTACTTACCAAAGTAGCACAACAAGGTAATATTCCGCCTACTTACCAAAGTAGTACGGTTTATGCCAAATGAATCTCTCATTATCACACCTACTTACCAAAGTAGCGTCCGACTTCAAACATCTTCCCTCCCGACTTACCAAAGTCGTAGGAAAATAAATAAATTTCGAATTTACAATTATGACAATAATTCTTATACTACCCATCAAATTTTACCATAAACTTATTTACAATTCATGATTTAACTCAAATAATTATTACCAACTCAGTAATATTCAATATAATTTTATATTCTAATATAGAATATATTATATTACTTATCTTCAAATTTTCAAAATACAACTACACATACAATTTAAGAATATAATTATTCAAGAATTTATCCAATACAAATAAATTTACTATTTCGTGGAAAGATTACTCTTCACTCATATCAATAATTAAAATCTGAACCAATCAGACTAACAAACAATATGTTTAAATCATATGGTAAAATTTTCAGTCCAATCTAACGGTTAATGAGGCGGAAATCATAATTTATGTATAAATGATCCAAAAACATAAATTAAGCAGTATTGAGATCCCTGAGAAGATACGAAACTAATATCTATAAATCTGTATCTCCGATTTAAAATCTGAACGGTCAAAGTATGACATTATCTTTCAGAAACAACATATTAAAATTTCAGGATAATCTAACGGCTAACTAAGTAGATATGAAGATTGTACCGAGGTAACTCAGAGACAGAAGTTTAAGTGGTTCTCGGTTAAACTCAAAATGCGGAATGAATTCCTCTAAGCACAGACATCTAATTCCAAATCGAAACGGTCAAATTCACCTAATATGTCTTATGAACTACATACTAAAGTTTAGGCTCAATCTAACGGTAAATGAAATATATATGAAATTTTTACCATTATAACTTAAGAACAGAATTGCAGTGTTCATCAAATATTTCAAACTTTCGAAATTTCTTTCTCTAAACATAGACCTTAAATTACAAATCCGATCGGTCAAATTGTATTAATATGTCTTAGTGATCATATATCAAATTTTGAGGTTGATCTAACGGTCAAATATGTCAAAATCTATATTTTTACCGAGACAACTTAGTAACAGAACTACAGGGGTAACTAATTTACTCAAACATACAGGATTTATTTCTCCAAGTACAGACTTCTATTTTCAAATCCGAACGGTCAAAGTTTAGTAATAGGTCTTAGGATTCACATATTAAAAGTTTAGCTAAATTGTGAAAACAATTAATAAAAATTTTTCACCACAGTAACTCGAAAATAAGAAATTATAATCATGAAAACCAAATTTACACAAGTCAATAGATAACTACCATTACCAAAATTTTAACACACTCATACTCATATTCATGATCATAACAAGAAAGGATTAGCTCCCCTACCTCTTCTCCTTACAAGCAATTCTTCACTCTTGATACTCCTAGACCACCACCTTTGCTTGTTTTCACTCTCAAATTCAAAGAAAATTCTAACTTAAATCCCTCTTCTCTTCTCCTCCTCTCTTATGGCCTTAATAAGCTTATATCAAGAGAATGAAGCCTCTTGGAAGATGCTTGCAGTAATACAATGGAAAGAAAAAAACAAACAAATGAAAGGGATGGGTCTCCTTTACTAAAACATGCACCCATGTTTCACGGGATACAAAACATCAACCTCCATGCTTCAATATTGTCTTCTTATTTTCCATATTAGTATTAATTTTTTTTTATTATTAATTTATAATTATGTTCCTCTTTTTAACCAAAGATGGCCAGCACAAATTGCATCAAATTCAAATAATTAATACAAGAAAAACCAAGCTAAACAAAATGGTAAAAAGAAATACAAACAATAGTCTTTATCTTACATATGTAGAATATGTTTGAAACTAATTACACTAACCAAAAATTTATTTATTTATTATTATTATTATTTTTCATACTTTCTACATACTAATGCACACCATAATTAATTATTCAAAACCACAACATACATAAAATTACTTTTATTTTTCTATAGGTCTTACAGTCCATGCACTAAGTCTATTGTTACACATTAAACCGATTTGTTCATATACTAATTTATAGTTTTAAAGAGTCTATTTTACATATTTTTACATATCATTTATATTTTTATAAAATCTACTCTTGCACCTTTTATTTTTCAAAACCTACTATTTATACTTTTATAATATATTGACTTTTCAAACCTAAAAATATTTTTCAGCTTCCTAATATTTAAAACTTAAATATAAACTTTAAAAAAACTATTATTTCCTTCATCATCCTCTAAATCTATTTTAATAGATATAAAAACAAAACACCAAGAACGAGTTTACAACTAATTTTATATTAAAACATTACTTAATTATTAAAATCATTTTAAAAAATAATTTTAAACCCAATAGTTTATTTTCTTCATTAGATTTCACCGTTATTACAAAATTAAATTCAGATGATGAATTCATAGAGATTATTTTTATTCAAAGCAACACGTTTTACAGAATCTATTTTGCAGTTTGCATTTGACTTTGACACCGTCCTATCCGCGTCAGGCAAGTCAAACCGTCTATCTGACGTGGCATTGACGGCTTCTTATCCGCCACGTGTTCCCGCCAAAGTCCTATAACTACTCCCAATAAAACAACATTCATTTTCTAATCCCCATCCTCTCCTCCACATAACGATGCCGTATTGCGACGTCGGAACGCTGCCATCCTCCCCCGTCGCCGACTCGCAGCTCAACAATGACATCAAAATATTCTACAGAACTTACGGTGGCGGTCCGACCAAAGTGCTCCTCATCATAGGTCCTTCATCATCGCTCCGTTTTGATTTTTTTATTTATATTTTAACTGCCTTATAAATTTGTTCTGATTTTATGGACATTGAACGAACGGTCAGGGTTGGCTGCGACGCACGACGCGTGGGGCCCACAGATCAAAGCCCTGACAGGAACCACCGTCCCGAACGACGACGACGACGTCGTTTGGAACGGAGAAGAAGGCAATGGCGGCATCCATGTATGCGCGTTTGACAATCGCGGGGTTGGTCGCAGCTCCGTGCCTGTGGAAAAATCTGAATACTCGTGAGTTGTTATATTGAAGCAACGCTGCGGTTTGCGATATTCTGCTTCTTCTTTCGGAAATTTTAATAAGATTGTTATCGGTGAGTTTTATTAACTTGTGGTGTGGTGGTTGTTGGGTGCAGAACCAAGATCATGGCGAAGGATGCAATTGCTTTGTTAGATCATCTGGGTTGGAAAAAAGCCCATATTTTTGGGCACTCCATGGGTGCGTGCCTAGTCTTTTCTTTTATACCTGACTTCTTAAACAAGGGCGTGAAGGGAAAATAAACAAGAAAATAAAATGAATTGAGGTGTTTTAAGTTATGCATATTTGTCAGATTAAACTTTTAGAGAATTTGGAATGCAGAGCTTTTATAAAAGTTAAAACTTCGCAAGTTAGATTTTAATGTATGAGAAAAACTTAGTTCATTTTATCTTTTTCTTTTCTCCTTTAAGGACTTATCCAGAAGTTATTCAAACTTGGCCTCTAGGTAGGTTTGTGTAATTTAACTACCTTTCATTTCATAAACAGGAGCTATGATAGCTAATAAAGTAGCAGCAATGTTTCCTGATAGAGTACTTTCCTTGGCGTTGCTCAATGTGACAGGAGGAGGTTTTCAATGCTTTCCAAAGGTATTTAATTTTTCTTATGATCTTTCCGAAACCTCCAATTAGTGGCGGAAGAAACTCTTCCTTTACTGTTTCCATAGATGGGATTGAATTTCAGAGAACATTGAACTGCTATATCAGAAAATTAAGTTGGTTGGTTGGTAAACATCCCCTGATCTCTCATCATCATCTTGCATTGATTGATGACTGTATCTTCAATATCTGGTATTTATCTTTTGTCTTCTTTAACAATTGAAACGGAAGAGCTGTTGAAATAGATAATAAATTTCCATGGGGTTGACTCTTGTTAAAGGAAAAAGGGAAAAGGAAACAATATATACTTTGACTATAAGAAAAGGAAATGGTAATTCTCATACTTCAGATGCAGCTATTTGAAATTGACCATAAAGATATTTCACATACCTTAAATACAGGAAAGATATATGTATGTGCAGTGACACATACCATTGTTTTGGCTGGTTTAGATTTTAGGCACCATACCTCAATTCCTACGAGGTGGCTTACTCATTTAATGTTTTGCAGTTGGACAGACAAACGTTCTCTGTTGCTTATCGTTTCGTTAAAGCTAAGACTCCTGAACAAAGGGCTGCTGTTGACTTGGACACCCATTATTCACAAGTAAGAACCTTTTCTTGCTTTTGTTCATTATTTTTGTTAATGAATAACAAGTTGTCTTCCTAACCTTTGTGCCCACTTTTTAATTCCTTTGATTCCACAAAGTGCATTGAGCCATAACTATAACAGAACTAAGTGTGGATAAAAAAGTTGAACCTCTAAATATGTAATCATATCAAAGAGTCTTGCTGTTATAATGAATATTAACATTGAGACGAAAGTTGTGTATTTGTTGTCTTGAAACAACTCTGATCTACAGTTACTGATATCTTAAGAGAGTTTATTCATTTTTTTCATTGGGGTCTTAAAGAATAATTTATGTTTGTCTTGCAGGAGTATCTTGAGGAATATGTTGGAACAGATAAGAGGAGAGCCATCTTATATCAGGTACAGTATACCAAGTAAGCTTATCTTAATTAAGTAGACGTTAAATCTACTTGAAGTTTATTACTTTGTGTTGTAGCTGTGTGTTAGTTAAACAGAAGCACACAATACACATTTACTAAGATGAGTGTAAGATACAGAAGTGGTGATAGGTTTTGTGGCAAGGTTTATGTTAGAAGAAATATAGGAGGTAGGTAGTTATAACTTCCTGGCAGGTTATAACTTCCCGCAGTTGTGTTGTGTAATTATCTATTATATTTTGTTTATGTTGGGTTGATTTTAGGAGGGTTTTTTTTGGCTAGGAAGGGGTGGACAAAAAAGGAAATATGGAGAGTAGGGTCCTTTAGAAAGACCTGGTGGATTGTATGTTGATGTTTTTCTATTTTTAACATTTCGGTAGAACATTATGTTCATTTTAATTAAGTCATCTGTTAATCTATCTATCAATAATCTAGTGATTTCTGAATACCTATCAATTTGGTATTCAGAGCCACTTTCTTGGTCTTGCCGGGGTGTGGAGTATGGTGAATACACGAATGGAATCCAGACCGGATGTAGTGGAAATGATGTTACGGGAATTTTTGCAAGATAAGGCCCACCAGGAAAATCAAACTCATGAGTGCTTCAAGCAATTGGAGGACATGATTCGAGGCTTAACCGGGGAGGTCGAAACATGGTCTTGTAGCCCTACCAAGGGTGAACCTCCTTCAGTGTCACATATTGGTCATGGATCACGTTGGGAGCAAGAGACAAGTCTCAATTTGTCTTCTTCCAAATGGAGGAATTGGACATTCTAGTATTTGTAGGGGCAGAGGCGTATGGATGGACTCATCATCTTGAACGTTATTTTCGGTTGAAGGAAGTAAGTGCGGAGGAGCAAATGCAGGCTGTCATTGTTGCTTTGGAAAGGAAGGCCTTAAATTGGTTTCAGTGGTGGGAATCCTGTAATCCAAATCCCACACGAGAAGCCTTCAAGGTGGTCGTCGTCCACCGGTTTCAACCAACGATGCTTCAAAATCTTTTTGAAATTCCGATTGGTTTGTGTCAATCGAGTTTAGTGGAATATTATATTGAGCAATTTGAACAATATGTTGGGTTTCTAAAGGGGATTCATTATAATTATTTGGTTGGCATTTTCTTGAATGGGTTGAAGGAGGAAATCAAGGTTGAGGTTAAGTTGTATGAACCTATCACTCTTCTTGAGTTAATGATGAAGCCCCAAATGGTGGAAGAAAATAGTAGAGTAATCTCCAAAGATGGCTTTTTCCCTGTTCAACGCACTACTCCTGCTTCCAAACCTATTTTCGTGACTTCGCAGTTTTTCAAAGGATGGGGGAAACTTGGCTGGCTTTACTATTTCCAGCACTGATCGAGGGGAAAGCAGCGCTTCTGCAAGCACTTTTCGTAGTGTTCCTACAGTGCATCAGCCAGGCCACACGCCTTTTAGAAAATTGTCACAAGAGGAATTACAAGATAAAATTAAGAAGGGCCTCTGTTACCGGTGTGATGAGAAGTTTGGTCCTAATCATGTTTCTAGAAATAAACAATTACATATGTTGCTTTTGTTGGAGGAGGAATTGTTAGGTTCCTTTATGCAGGGAACCGTAACAGATGACTCTCCTCTCTCACAACACTCAAACAGTAGAAAAGAGATGAATGTATACGTATTTCATTAATTCTGTAAAGTATGGAAAAATAGAATTACAGTGAGTGTCCCAAGGAAGCCTCCCTTCCAAAACTGGAAAATGTCCAGTCTATTCCAAAAGTAAAATATTTGATTCCCCTGTCGCCTATTTTGTTTGTTATTTATACTCCCTCTCTCTCTTCTAACAACTAACCACCTTTCCCGCTACTTATTTCCTCCCTTTTTATTCTTTCGCCACATGTACACCTTTAATGACCTAACAGGAATTCTCTTGGCTAGATACCTTTCCCACTCTTAATGATGCTCACAGGGAAGGGGTACGAGCTAAGTACGACATTAGAACTATCTCAACATACTATGGCAGGACTTACAACTAGGAAGTCTTGGAAACTTTGGGTTGCAATTGGTCAGGAGCAAGTCGTGGTTTTGTTGGACTGTGGAGCCTCCCGAAATTTTATTTCCTAGAATCTGATTGCCAAATGTGGTTTACATCTAGAACCCACTCTTCCATATATCGTAGAGGTGGGGGATGGACATAAGGTGTAGTGTCAAGGGAAGTGTCAAGGTTTTATTCTGGATGTGCAGGGTTTGAAAATTCAACAATTTTTTGTTTTCACATTGGGAGATGTGGATGTTATTTTGGGATTGGATTGGTTGGCTTCACTTGGGAGGTAAGGGCTGATTTTGGTAGTTTAGATTAACAATTGGTAAGGGGCCTAAGGAGCATATCCTTTTGGTTGATCCCACTTTGTCCAAATCCGAATCTTCTTTAAAATGGTTTGTGCTTGAATTCAAGTTAGAAGGCTCCTGTTATGTGATTAAATGCGAACAACGACGAACTCCAGGTTCTTGTTCAGCTTTTGCCAATTTTGGAGATGCTTGATGAAATATTTAGGATCCAATTAGCCTCCCTCCCAGTTATACATCGTGAGGAAGGCACTTCTATTCCTAATCTTCGGCCCTACTAATACTCTCATCATCAAAAGAATGAGATTGAATGCTTAATCAAAGAAATGTTGCACGCTAGAATTATCATACCTAGAATAATTCCTTATTCTAGTCCAATCGTATTGGTCAAGAGGAAAGATGGCGGGTGGCGGTTTGGTGTGGATTATCGGGCTCTCAACAAAATAATTGTCCCAAACAAATTTCCTATTCCAGTTATAAAGGAATTGTTCGATTAATTTACCGGGGAAACCACATTTTCCAAGTTAGATTTAAAATTTGGTTATCATCAAATTCTTATGAGGGAGGGGAACGTTGAGAAGACTAGCTTTTCGAACTCATGAAGGCCATCATGAACTTATCTTAAGTAAATAGTCCAAAGACATGTACCACCAATTTTGGTAGAACATTATGTTCATTTATAATTAAGTCATCCGTGTTAATCTATCTATCAATAGTGTAGTGCTTTCTGAATACCTATCAGGTGGTTTCTCATCTTCGTAAGTAAATAATCCAAAGACATGTACCACCAAGACTAAAAAAGGAATATACCAGTATCAAAGCTTTACATTTCAAACCAGTTATTTATTGTTTTCTAAATTTCATTGAGAATCCCTAACTTGAACTGTAGGACTAGACATGTCTCAGGATTCTTGTTGCAAAGTGTAATATAAGGGTATACGTGCTTGGATTGAGAATAAGATAAGGGAGGTTTTGATACAATTACCAAAAATTAAAAGAATTTGCACCACAATGCATAGAGGTAGAGGTAAAAGAGAGAGAATAGAAAGACAAAGTGAGCTGTGAATTTGTATTGATTATTGAGAATTTGAGAGTGTTAACATTCCCCAAAATGAGTTTCCAAACACCTCCTGCCACAAATATTCCTAGAAACATATAGAGTTCGATAAGCCTAAGGATGATCTTCACAATGAGTTTGATAAGCCTAAGGATGACCGCCACAAGAATAAGTGAATTTTTAATAAGATCAAAGACATAAGGAAAACTAGTAGATAAATACTCCCACTTTTGTCAAATATCTTGCTTTTTTTCTGATTTCAAAATGTTTTAGTACAACTTTAGTTTCAGAGTTTTGCCTCATTTATAAGTAATAAAAGAAAAGAAAAAATAAAATCCTTAATCATAAATAAAGTTAATTTTGCCAACTTAACTAAATACATTTTAAACTTGTGGTTCCAAGTTCAAATCCTAACTTCAATCAATATTTTGAACAATTTGATATTATCCCTCCAAGCATGTTATACATGTAATCAACCTAGTGTCCTAAAATTGTTGGGCCTTCCACAATTTAGCCTACATTAGATGAGCTACCTTATGCTGTAATGCCTTGTCTTTTCTGTGCCTTCTATAGTCATGGATCC
This sequence comes from Vigna reflexopilosa, assembly GCA_027742785.1. Taxonomy (NCBI): domain Eukaryota; kingdom Viridiplantae; phylum Streptophyta; class Magnoliopsida; order Fabales; family Fabaceae; genus Vigna; species Vigna reflexopilosa. The sequence continues at coordinate 13,986,302 of CM050919.1, forward strand.
ACCTAAATCTTGAACTTGGTCTTGGTCTTAATCATTCTAATCATGTCCGTTAGCTTCGATGTCCATGTCATTCCCTTGTTACCTCTTGAGAAAGATTTGTTGTCAAACCCAAATCTTTATCCTCTGCAATAAAAGGAGATAAATCAAAAACATTAAAAGTGCTACTCACATTATACTCACATGGAAAATCAATCTTATAGGCATTGTCATTGATAATTTTTAGCATTGAGAATGACCTATCCCCTCTAGGTTGGATCTTGGATTTTCTTTATTAAGGGAATCATCTTCCTCATGTGTATTGATATGGAACAACATGCCTAGATAGAAAAGAAAACTAAGAACTAAACAAGAATAATTAGAAATAGAATTAAAAGACTAAAAATGAAAGAGAGAAAGGAAAGGAAACTTAGGAGAATGAAGTCACGCCACTTGGAAGGATCCAAGATAAGTGCCAAGGAGGATCACCACTAGTCCTTTCCTATCTTGGACTGAGGCAAACCTAGAACATTATTCATAGAAATCTCAATCTAAAGATGTTCAAGAACTGGAAATGGAGTAGACAAACCATGTGGCATAACTCTCAATATAGCCTTCTTGCATACAAGACATTTATCAGTACACTTATGCATGTTATGCTTCATGTGTGCCTCTCTAATAAGCAAGTCCCTAACTGAACCATTAGGTACACAAAGTCTCTTACCCCATAACAACTACCTACCATGGTGTAAACTGCCCATAAGATGGAGTATGAGAACATGTTTGATATTCATAAGAAAAGTCAGTATCATGCTCGCACAATTCATTAGTGCACTCAAAACCAAGAAACTTAGTTTCAAGGTTAGACAATAATGCATGGCTGCAAGAGACTACATAAAAAATTACATTATTCTTACCTTTCTTATGTCTAATAACATATGGAAATTGTTCAAGAAATTCCACCCACTTGCCTCTGGTTCAAGTGTCCTTTTCCTTTCAAATATTTCAAAAATCACCATGAATAACAAGTTCTTTGGACAAAGAGATAATAATGTGAAGTTCGCAAAACTCTACTTAAAGCATACAATTCCTTATTATATACAAAATAGTTAATAAGACCAGATTCAAATTATCACAAAAATATGCAATGAGATGCCCCTCTTGAATCAACACAACCTTGTGCCTACTTGAGATGGGTCACATTCAAACTCAGAGGATTTAACAAAATTAGTTAAAGCAAGAACAAGAGCATTAGTAAACTTTTCTTTCAAAGCAGTTAAAGCCTTCTCTTGTTGATCACTCAAAAACACCATTTTTCTTTATAATTTCATTGATGGGCTAATGCATCAATAACAAATTTAGGAATGGTTACAGAAGAAATAAACGAAAGGAAGGTATAAACAGGTGAAGACAGTCCATGATAATTGTGTTGCAAGTCCCACATCGACTAGAGATAAGGTCAATTCATAGTATATAAGTGGATGCAAACCTTATTTATAAACCGGTTTTGTGGGGTTGAGTTAGGCTTAAAGTCCACTTCTTAACATGGTATCAGAGTTAGGTTAGAGCCTATCCTAGCAATATTTGTTGTTTGTTGGGCATATTGTTCTACCCGCTATCGGACCACCCATTAATGTCTAGTCCCACGCTTGAGATGTATATACCTCGGCGTGAGGGGGGTGTGTTGGAAGTCCCACATCGACTAGAGTTAAGTGAGGTGTAAACCTCACCTTACAAGCCGGTTTTGTGGGGTTGAGTTAGGTTTAAAGTTCACTTCTTAACAATAACTTAAAGTAATATAATGTGGAGAGAGATTACTTGTAGAACATATACCTTTTTGGAGGGAAATTGAAAGGGTAGACTTAGTTATCGGAGCAAAGGAGACAAGGTAGTTGACACTTGAATTTAGTTGGAAGGATAGACCCATGTGCTTGGTACTTATCACAACCCCTCTTGTAAGGTCTATCTCACCCTTCAATGTTCTTGACACAATTTAAAAATGCAGAAAAGAGTAAATGAAGACTCAAATGGAATATATTTGATTCTTTAATATTGCTAAACAAGAAATCAGAAGGATACAACTATCCCACTGCCCAGAGCAAAGCTCCTAAGAGAAACTAAAAATAGCTCCCTCTCCAACTAAGCATCAAAATAAATGCCTCCCAAAACCTACCTCCCTGATTCTTTTAAACAACCAATACCCCTCTCTCTCTCTTCTAACCAACCTATTCCTCCCTAGTGTGCCACGCCACCTTTCCTAGTCTTTTTCCTCTAATATACTCTGCCCCACCTATTCTTAGCCTTCTCTTCTTGGATCAAGAGCTCAGCCCAATAGGTTTTGTATCAATATCCCCTTCTTCAAATAGAGCCTTGTCCTCAAGGCTAAATTCTGGAAATTGGCTTCGAGTTATCACTTCATCCTCCCAAGTAGCTTCATCAACATTTTGCCCCATCCAATGCACCAGCACTTGCTTCTTTATTTTCCCCTCTTTGTGTTGTTCTGAGTAGCCAAGATCCCCTCAGGAATTAGTAATTCCAACTTGTCATCCTCCAACCCAGTAGGAAGATCCTCCTCAACCTTATATTTTCCCATGACTCTCTTTAATAATTGACACGTGAAAAACAGAATGAATCTTCGAATTTGGTTGCAATTTCAGCCAATATGTCACTTCCCCAATTTTCTCCACAATCACAAAAGGGCCATAATATCTAGCACTCAATTTCGGACTGACCTTGTTCATGACAGACTGTTGCCCATTCAGTTTCAATTTTAAAAACACAAGATCACCCACAGAAAAATGTCTTTCCTTTCGATGCTTATTGGCTTGAGTCCTCATCCTGTCCTAAGCTCGAAGCAAATGGGATTTTAGTTGTCTTAACGCCTCATTCCTCTCCAAACGATCGTTCTAGACAGCTTCAACTCTCACTTCTCCTTGTACCACTTGTACAATCTGTCCACACACACATTTTTTATTAGGCTCGTGATTTTGTTCTTGTTCATGATTCTGTTCTTGTGGGTGCTACTGTTGCTAGAGTTGCAGTTGTTGTTCTCACTTGAGATTTCTATGTGCACTTGCAGTTCTGATTTGTGCTCTTTCAAAACTGCTCAACAAATGAGATTATTTGCAGTGGATTAACAACCAGGAGCATATAATCAGGTGTTTCAGTTGGAGTAGATCATCACCCTATGTGCGAAGCTTATGAAGACTGTTATATCAATCCCTCACATCAATACTCAAATTCAGGTTGCAGATATTCCTACCAAGGCTTTCCTTGCCTACACCATTTGTTTCCTGTTAGCAAATGAATGCTCCTTGACCAGTCACATGAATTGAGTATCAACTTGAGGGGAGGTGGGAATCAGGAATGATTTGTCTCCTTAACTATATTAATTCTTTTTCCTAAGAATAGCCTAGACAAATCATGAATTGATTTTGTTCTCCCCAATTATATATAATAATATTCCTAAAATAGGCTAGACAAATCAAACAATAGGATATTTGTATTTATGAATAGTAATTATCCGTAAATTCTCCTGTCATTATTTATAGAACAAATAAAAATGTACAAAGGCATCAAGCCATTTTCACTGACACCTCTAGTACGTGTCTTGTCACTAATCCTTTTAACACCCAAAAATCAAACTCTTTAATAGTTAATGTGAAATAAAGTTTTGCAGTTCTCCACAATCTATTACATTATTACCCTTGTTGCAGTCACTACTCCCCATAGTTTAAGCGACCTTCTTGATGTGAATCAACCAATACTATGTAATGATAGTTGAAATTCCTTGTCTTCTCATGGACCATCACAATCTTCCGCACCCACTTCTTCTTTTTCCTCTTGTAATACCATGACTCTAAACTGCTTGTTTTTGCACATGATCTTGACTAAACTTCACGTTGCATCTAAAACATTCTCCTTTATTCATCTTAACTAGCAGTTCTGCATTTGACCACCTTATTATTCTCCTTGTTGCGAACCTTGCTCCAAACCCTTCATTATTTACAGCTATGGCTCCGTATGCAATAGATGCACTTCCTTCATATGTGTCCCCTTGCCTGGTAAAACATTTGTTCGTGTTGCCAACACTACTTGAGGCCAATAATCTTGTTCAATACCATGTATAATCCCAGCACACTTTACAAACTAGTCTACGAAATCAGCTGTCGTATCATCCTGTTTCAGCCCCAACAGCACTGCAAGAGGGGACTTTGCAACAGCTGGTTGAAACTTGTCTACAGTGGCCTTATTGAAAACCTAAATTGATCTTTTGGTTTCTAGGCATCCACGAATGGAACCAACTTGGTGCCTTACCTTCCAAAGAAAACAATTCTTCTTCATGCTCCTCTAATTTGGAAGTATCTCTCCAATATGTGGGCCCAACCATACATATCTTTCTGCCCGCTAAATGAAGGTACCTAAAATCTTTTCCAATGATCTTTGAACTCCAGGCTAACCTATTCTGCTTCTGACTTTGCTTTGTCAGCTCTGATCTCTGAGTTGTTGTTCTTCAAGCCTCCTAATCCTTTTGATATCTTCTTTTCTTACTTACACCAGTTGATACAACTAGTACCAAGAATCAAAAGAATTTGCACCACAACACATAGAGTGGAGGTTAAGAGTGGGAATAGAAAGAAACTGTGAATTGTGAATTTGAATTGATTATTGAGAATTTGAGAGTCTCGGAACTATCCCCAAAATGAGTTACCAAAACCCTATACTATAATAATAACATTGCTATCTGTATACTGTAACCGTCTAACTGACTGACTTGGGGGTTAGTTGGCTTTGTTTTCCCTTGTTCTCATTTGTTCTAAAGAAATAGGCCCCATGTTCCTCATAAGATTACTAGAAGACTTCTTATAGAAGGAAGAGAAACGAGTAACGAGGGATTTTCATTTAACCATTCTTAATTGTTTGGCATTCACTTTCCAATTATTCTCAATTTGCGAATTTTTGGAGGAGATATTAATAATTTCAAACATTTTGATATCCATGTGAATCTATATCTTTCGGTAAATTGGCTCAAGTTGAATATATATAACTTTAAGATCTTTAATTATTCAATCTATAAAAATTGACCCGACTGTAGTACACATTTTACCTAGTTAACGTTTCAACATATGTACATTTATAATTATCCACATACATTGTGTTTTATTAAGGAATTCATCAATCCGTAACTCTCTACATCACTCAGCTGAAATCTTGTTTTCATTCTTCCCTTTTCTTTCTAAATGATATTCGAGTAGAATTTTAATACTGTAATGTGTAGTCCATTTTTCAAGGTTAACTTTACAAGTACACATTATAATAAATTATGGGCTTTCATTAGTGAACCCTTCATTTCATTTACCTTTCATTATTTTGGACCTTATAAGGGTAAGAAAGTGACATTTTAGTTATTCCCTTGTCTTACATTTCCCTCTCAACCCAGAAACACATGATACCTAATCATTATTCTGTTCTTCGTAAATATTTGAAATATTTTCCTAATTCACGAGCACCGTCTCTTTCAGCAATATGTTAAAGGTATATCTGCAACTGGGATGCAATCTAACTATGGTTTTGATGGTCAACTCAATGCATGTTGGACACATAAAATGACTGATGATGAGATTGAGGTGATCAAATCTGCCGGTTTTCTTGTTTCAATCATCCATGGCAGGTTTGTACTGTTTTAGTAAACATTTATGTAATGCTGCTTCATAGGAATGTCAGTTTCATAATATAAATGAGAATTGACCCCAGGCATACATAAACAGATTATTCAGACACAGAAATTGTGCTTGAAATTGGAAACACTGTACAGTTACTCAACTTCTGATTTTTGTAGTTTTATCCAATCATGGAAATATTTTCTTCACGTTCAGGCATGACATAATTGCTCAGATATATTATGCAAAAAGACTTGCTGAGAGGCTTTATCCAGTGGCTAGAATGGTAGATCTTCATGGAGGTCATCTAGTAAGTCATGAGCGGCCTGAAGAGGTATATTTTCCTTCTAATATGATATATTATATTCTTCATGATTTGAGTTAATAACATACTGGCAATTTGCACTGTACTATGCCTCTAAAGTTGCATTGGAAATGGACTAAAGCTTTTCTAATTCAGGTTAATCAAGCACTATTTGACTTAATCAAAGCATCAGAAGTGAATATGAACCCACGTGATTGGACTAATTTGCCAAAGAAACAGTCTTGTAAGTATTCTAGGTTATAGATTATGTTGCACTTGGCAATTTAGTATGAGCTCTCACTATCATGCCATGACTGTTTTCTGTAGCTTGGTGGGTTGTCGGTGTGAGGTAATAATGTCTAAGCTCCAAGCAGAGACAGACCCACGTTCGTGGGTAAGGGGAGTGTTCCCACTCAAAATTTACCACTATCATACATGATTTTCCATTTTTAATCCCAGAACCTTAGAAGGTTGGCCCTAAAACAAGATCCCTAGGTAAAAATCTAACTTTACAAGCCACATCTTAGTTTCCTGTTTTGGACTTCACCCTACTTCTCCATTCTCACTAGCAACTACCGAAACCCAATTTCATTTACAAGTGTTAACTGATATTTGGTTTCGTATATGGTTAGATAATTTAATTATTATCCAACGGCCCCAGGTCTTCATAAAGAACAGAGACATGTTTCATCAGTGCATACCCAGTCGTAGTTGTGTTTACAGGTGAATTTCTTAGAGATGAGCTAGCTGTCATTCACAGCAAAAGAAAAATGGTGTTGCTTTCCGTGAAAAAACTAAAGAGTATCATTACTTGAAAATGCAAAAAGATTTACTGGGCATGTTGACCGAAAGGTTTCCTCCCACTAGGCCAAAGGCTTTTCAGGTCTGTCACTGGCTCCCAATTAGTAAAGACGTGGTGTGCTATCATATACTTCGTTATTTGAAGTACAATACATATATTACACTAACTGCATTGCAGACCTGTGATTAAGAAAGTGTATATTAGAAGGGGTTGGTATGGGTAGCAGTTGGTTGGCCCAGTTAAGGGTAGCCTTTCTGTTAAATGTAAGTCACCAACTCGCTATGAAACGGGAAAAACTGTATAATCTTTAAACCTGGGACTTGGGAGAATTTGAAAATTGTGAGGAGTGGATCAAGACCTCTCAAACCTCTGGAGCAATGTATCATTTTCATTGGGAGATTTTCCCTATTATTCATTCAATAAAATTTCAATTTCCTCACTTTTTTTTTATGTTGGTTCTGTCACAATATATTTTTATAAATTTAAGCTTACGGCGCTCAAGTTGCAATAATCTATATGTATGATATTGGAGAAGATGTGCGCTCAAGACAATCTTTAGGTGCACACTTTTTTTTTCCTAATAAGATATACTTTATACTGATCTTGTACAGGGTGGCAAGAGAAAAGGGTGTTGATTATAACAAACAATCAGGCTGGAAGGAATGACTTCCTTAAATGCCACGTGTTAGAAAAACTGCATATCTTCCTATTGTACTTCTTTGGTCTCCTTATGTTAGCATTTGAATATGGAAGAAAGCTTCTAAGAAGATTAAAACCAGTTCGAGTTGGAGGTTCCACCTTATATACTGAAAGTCAATGACTCTTGTTATTGGGTACCTGACTATGACTATTTTCTTTTCTGCATTATGGTAATTGATTTGATTACTTATAAAGATTTGAGGCTCGAATCCTTATCTCCTACTCGTTGCAGGTGTGATTTGTATAATTTGATATATCCTGAAGCCAGAGAGATCACAGCAAACTGAGTCTCATGCTTTCAGCAAACTGAATTTCAAAGAGCCAGAAAGCACAAACGAGAATCATGGAATTCTGCAATTTGAGGCATGGCACTAAAATATCCCTTTATTAGCAAGATGAATTCCATGTGCTTCCCAGAGCCAATAAAGGGGATGGACATCCACTTTCCTTTTTGTATACTCTAGTGTAATATAATTGATCAAATCTAACCCCGCAAATTCTGCTCCGTATCAGTTTTTGCTTAATATATTAAAATAAAACCTATAGAAACCAAATCACACGAAAAAGTAGTGAGATGATATGCATTCTTTTACCACATGATTTAAACGAATCACGGGATTGTCTAACTCTTGGGCCTCTTAGCAAACCTCAATTGATTTTCATAGTTGTTCACAACATCCATGTCTTTTATCCTGAATGTTTGGTTGAATTCAGGATAGAGAAAACCTGTAGGATAATTTTAATTGGTACGTTTGGTGGTACAGTGATTAACAGGGAAGGAGAATTAAAAACTAGGTGGATTTTATTAATATTTTTTTCTTATTCATTTCTATTTTGCTTTCTCTGTCTCTTCTAATTCCTTTTTTTTTCTTTCAAACTAACACCCTTAACTTTGATCTTGTTTCCCTCTAGCAACATTAATAATGCTTGTAAACATTCTAGCTACAAATTATATTTTAGTAAGAAAAATGATTTGATTCAACCCAGTGGGATTGATGTTGTCAGTTGTTTTCCATCTTTAGAATAGTGATTTATGTGCACTCAAGTTAATTAATTGTGTCCAGTGGCACTTCCATTTCTTGATATTGTGATAATAATATTATTAAAACCTATTGGGTTATGTTGTACCATTTTATTGGAAGTTTCACGTGTAAATTTCGTTTTAAAAACTAGTTTTATGAAATTGAGTTAGGTTTAAATTTATTTTGTAATATTGTATTACATTTATAATAATAATATAGAGTGTATTTTAGTAAGATTTGTGTTAATTGAATATATTATTTTACTTGTAATCTGATTATCAATTAATATTTAGTTTTAAGTGTGTTTTATAATTTAACTTAGATTTAAATTTTACTTTTTAACAAATTCATTCGAAGCTAATTCAATCTTAAAAAGATTGATTGGAGTTAACAAGCTTATAACCATTTTATGTTAAACAATAATAGCAATGATCCCAATAATGTTGTCTCTTTACTGAACATGTCGCCTTTTATAACTTTTTGGTTGGTATCTCAATTTTTTGTTTTTGTTTAAAATCCATTCAGATAACTTCGGGTTTCTACCATTTGGCTTGATCACTCTATTCAAGCAAGTCTATAATTTATTTAGCTAATTACTACTTGTTTATGTGTATTTTATCTTCAACGAAACGCACTAGATGTTACAATCATCAAAATCTAACACTAATATTTCTAGACTACTGTGGCTCATTCAATTGTAGTTGAATTATATAAAGAAGTACAAAGCTTTAAAAGAGACCTAATTCTTCCAGCAGTATTTAATAACACATGACTGACAAAAGATGACTAAGATTGATTAAATTAAGAGACCAAAACTAATAAATAAAATCAAAAGACCAAGAGTAAATTTTTGAAAAGCAAGGAACTAAAAGCATGGTTCATTACAAAAGTTACATGAAATTAATAATTCATGTAACAAAAATCTACACAATGTCACGTCAACATTTAAGGTAACGACAAGGAAAAATATAAAAATGATAACCCAAAAACTAGAGTAGGTATTATAAAAAGAATTTATGTTTATAAGTTTTATACATATTTTGATTGCTTTAATTTTAGGTGATGATGACCAGTTCATCCGGCAGGTAAATTTTTTAACTTGTTTTATAAGTAGAAGAATAATTCTCAAATTTCTAATAAAAACAGGCTTAGTATAATTTTTCTCTGTTTTTCAAAAACTATTTTATTTAATTCTATTCCAACATATAATTTGGAATTCCAAAGCAGACCACTTTTTTTCTTTACTAGCGGATCTCTAAATTTTGTATACTAAGAGAATGGAACATGGATTACCAATAAATTTATTTTCACAGTATAAATTACACTCAATAAATCGTCCTCACAACAAGTGAAGATAAGGTGTTTAAACAACAATACCTACACCATAACTTTCCTAATACCTATAATTGTTAAAGATGGAAAATAACCTTCTATCAACAGGGAAGCAAGTTTTCCCATTCATGAAAAAAATGTTCAACTTTCTATAACTTCTAGTCCACGGTGAAATCAACTTCCCCATTCATGGAGAAGATTGAGCCTGAATTAAAATATTTCACATCCTTTAGTTTTCCTAAACTAACATACGTGTTGAATAATAGATGATAAAAAGAAAATAAACGGTAATACGGCCTCTGCATTTCAAATACAAAAACTGGAAAAGAAAAAACGTTTATTCCTCGTATCGTATGAATAGAAATTTGCATTATAATGAATGTAACTTGTGTCCAACATCAAGAATGGTGAAGAAATCGTACCTTGTAGCTGGGTTGGTTTTTCTGATACGTGGATGAGGAGTTTGAATAGAGAAGAAAGGGGAAAGATAAATGACAAAGAGAATATGTTTGATACCAAATAATATACCTCACTCGCTAGCAAAAAAAGAAACTCTGAGCAAATATTCCGCAGGAATATGCTCAGTCCCATGAAATTCTAGTTCTGTTCGAAGGGTCCCAACAACTAACCAATTACGTTAGGAAAAACCAACTTAATACGTCTTTCAACTTTTATTAATAAAACACAAGTTACACACGAAGGGCATGCATGGAAGTTTAGGTACGTTTGAACGAAACTTAGAATAATCAATTTTACAAGAGAAAAAAATATTTTTGATAAGGTAAAGTTAGTGTTATATATAAGAATTTAGAAAATACATATATGAAAGAACTTTATTTATTTATTTATTTATTTCTTCTAAATTTCTTTACAAAAAACTTATATATATCCCTGAATAGATGCTTTATCTTAAATTAGAATATCTTATAAATTACATATATATAGACTTAAAGTCTTGTATATAAAAAATAATTTCAATACAAAGATATTAATATAAGTATTTAATTAATTTCATGAGTTCTACAAATTTATATATCTCTTACATGCAATATTAACATTTTAAAACATATGACAATTTTATTTCATTTAATAAATTTAATTTTCTACATGAAAATCTTGCAAATTTAAAGTTTGTGTATAGCATGATATATATGGTTAAGATTAGTGCTTCACATGTGATTGAAAGCATAGCGGCTATATTACATTCCAAGATCATCTTGAACGTCCATGAATACTTGATATCATTTCATCCGATTATGATTGAAATCATCACCTTCAACAATAAGAAGGTTTAGAGTTAAGACATGTTATTAAGATAATTATACAGATTAATTATGGTAATTATTTAGTTCATATAAACAACTATTAAATATAATTTTTTTTAAAAAGTGATAGTTACAATATTATGTAGTGTTTACATGAAAGACAAACATGTCAAATAATCTTTTAAAACTAAAAATATTGTTTCAACAAAAAGACCTATAGAGCTGCTTCATAAGAATTATTTAGACCTGCAAGAACTATGTTCATGAGTGGTAAACACTACGAACTAATAGTAATAGATGATTTCTCTAGGTGGACATGAGTCCTATTTCTGACTCACAAGGATGAAGCGTATGATGCCTTTGACAAACTCTTTAAAAGGATAGAAATCGAAAATAATTTAAAAATCATGTATATCCAAAGTGATCATGGAGAAGAATTTGAAAATGAGTTTTTTTCAAAATTTTTGAAAAAACTTTGGCATTAAACACAATTTCTCAACTCTAAGGACTCCACAGCAAAATGGAGTTGTTGAAAGGAAAAATAGGTCGTTACAAGAGATGGCCAGAACAATGTTAAACACTTTTAACTCTCCTAAGCACTTTTCGGCAAAAGCAGTTAATACTGCAAGCTATCTTTAGAACAGAGTTTACATTAGGCCAATCAATAACGAAATGCCTTATAAGTTGAGAAAAGATAAGAGTCTCAATATCTCTTACTTCTTTCCCTTTGGATGTCAATGCTTTATATTGAACACTAAGGATAATTTAGGGAAGTTTGACTCCAAGAGTGATGAAGGAATCATGCTTGGCTATTCAGAAACATCAAGAGCGTTTAGAGTCTACAACTCAAGAACCTTGAAAGTTGAGGAAGCAATTCATGTTATATTTAACCATGAGACTGACCTAAACAAGTCAGAGTTAGACGACTCTTTCTCTAAATTGCAAATAAACGATACTATATCCAAGGAGGCAAATGCATCTACTTCATCAAACACACTCGACGATCAAGAAGACATTCAACCATAGAGGAGGGAACCCAACAGCCTACATTGTTTAATAGTCAAGGATGATCCCTCGTAGAGAATCATAAGAAATCTGAACGAGCACGTAAGAACAAAAGCATATCACAAGCAACCTACCACAACTCTCATCTCCCAAAGAGAGCCATAAAATGTCAATCAGACTCTAGAAGATAACTCTTGGGTAGAAGCTGTGAAGGAAACGCTCGATCAGTTCAAGAAAAATGATGTTGGGAACTTGTTGAGTTAACCCACAGAAACCATGTAGTCAAAGCTAAATGGGTCTATCGCAACAAACTGGATGAAGATGGAAGAATCATCATAAATAAAGCAAGACTAGTTACGAAAGGTTACTCATAGCAAGAGGGAATTGACTACATCAAAACCTATGATCTAGTAGCTATGTTAGAAGCCACTCGCATCCTTTTATCATTCGCGACATTAAACAAGATCAGACTATATCAAGTGGACGTTAAGAGTGTGTTCCTAAACAATGATATTAAGGAAGAAGTGTATATGAAACAACCTCTGGGCTTTCAATGTCCAATCAATCCTATACACGTCTTCAAGCTTAACAAGGCTTTATACAGATTAAAGTAAGCCCCCAAAGTTTGGTACGAAAGGTTAAGTCTCTTTCTTATCAAGGATGGTTTCACGAGAGGTTCAAATAGACACCATGCTATTAAAGAAAAATTTCAATTAAGATTTCATTATCATTCAAATATATGTTGATGACATTATCTTTGGTGCTACTAATGAAGAATTATACCAAGACTTCTCCATCATGATTTAAGAAGAATTTGAAATGAGTATGATGGGTGAATTGAAGTCTTTCTTGGACTGTAAATCAAACAAGAAGAAGACACAATTATATTCTTCAAACTAAACACATCAAGGATCTGCTGAAAAAGTTCAAAATGGATGAAGCAAAAGAGATGAGAATTTCAATGCATCCAACAACTAGCCTAGGGTTAGCGAAAGCTCAATAAAAGTGGACAATGTAACACCCATTCTTGGAGTGTCATGTAAAATTTAAACATTTTCAGAAAACATGTGAAATTACTTATTTTTCAAAACAAAACATTTAATACCATTATTAAAACTGCACATCTGAAACTTCAAACAACAAGGTTTCATCTTCAAGTTCAAATTGAGAAAATTAATTAAAATTACAAATCAAACGAACAAGAAAGATCTAAGATAATAACATCTACTAATGTATAACACCACGCATTATACGATCACCACATTCACATGCACAAACACAAACAATAGGGTGAGCTAACCAAAACAAGAAAGATACATAATCCATAGTCTTACTAATATCACAAGTATAACAATCAATCCAACTCATGCATCTTAAGCATACTCAAGAATAGGTCATTGTAGTAATACCAAACAATATTATTCAAGTCAAAATCATCAATAACTTACCAGAACGTTTCAACATATTATCATCCTGCCTACTTACCAAAGTAGAGCAGTCAACGATCCTTCTGCCTACTTACCAAATAGAGTAGTAAGTGACACTAGTGTAGTAAGGGGAAACGACAGTGGTTATTTTCAATCATAGGCAGCAATTCTTGAACCGAGGCATATGCCTCGGTTCACAACTGAGGCATAAAGGTGTAGGATTTCGCTTCAGTTCAAAGGCAACCGATGCAATATGTTTTTTTTTTGGAAGGACTTTATGCCTCAGTTCCTTTAGAACCGAGGCAGTATGGTGGCCTCTACTGCCTCGGTTGGGACCAGAACCGAGGCAGTAAAGTGTTTTCTAATTATTTTTTTTGCTTTTTTGCTAACTTTATGCCTCGGTTGTGGCCTTAACCGATGCTAAAGGAGGACTTTCTACCTCGGTTAGGGTCACAATCGAGGCGTATTCCCCTGTTTTTTTTAGGCTTAATACCCTATTTTGTCCCCAGTTTCGCTCAGAGGACACTTGTGCAATGAACAAAACTAGACAACAATGTTCTTCGATATGGAGATCACAAGTAGCTATCAATGACGCCTGAAATTGGCAATAACTTAAATGTCATATACCAAAATTAATATATGAAACTTTAAAGTTAACAAACTTCACTTACCCAAGTATATGAGGGAGAAAATATATGTTCTTCCTCATTGCAAAGCAGGCGGTGATGTATGCTTGGATATCATCAAATTTATTTCTTTCATGAGTCATATAGGGGTCAATGAACCCATATACATCATTGAACCCCATCTTGTTACTAACACCAAACATATACCTGAAATGAAGAAATGATTTGATATATGTAACTTGATAAAAATTTATATAAAAGAGTTGTCATAAACTTACATCATCCACAGCTGAATGAGTGTAATATTAATTTCTTCTCTCCCCAACGCAAGCTCCCTAACATTTTGCTGATGCAAGTACAATGGGATCTGAGTTTCTCTTCCAAATGTAGTAGAATCCCATGGTACAATCATTGGCGTATCTGAAATGATGTTACCAAGCTCGTCTAACGCACCAAGATGGTCGTTCTCAAATAAATGAGTCTTCTTCGATGTAAGACTTGCCTCTTAACCTGTTTGTTGTTACATGAAAAAATGGTTATGTTATGAAGTCAATAAGAAGTAAATATTAAAATTGAGAAGTATATGGTAGGAGTGTTTACCGGGGGGTCAAATACATCACCAACCAAATGTCTAGGCCAAGCGACGAAGGACTTAAAGTCCTCTTGCACACTGAAAAACTCCTCTGTAGGCAGAGGAACAAGGGCATCTGGTATGACAACTTCATCCACCGTGACCTTGACCTCATCTTCTGCTAGCTCTACACCATGCACTACAGTGGCTGTCTCATAGACTATGCCACAAGCCACTAGCACGGTCCTGGTAGGAGAGATAATATATAGCTGACATGGACGAGTGTCGTCCATGTCGTCCCTTGGGGCACCGACAGCTGAGCAACTTCCTTTGTCGCTTCTACCTGTCAAATTAAATGTTAGGTTATACAAAAAGTAAATTAACTAACAAAAATAATTGTTAAGTTTACTTGTAGGGGGCACAACATGTTCTGCTATAAGAGATGGCGGAGGACGATTGTTATAATCCTCATACCGCTGTTGGAACTGGCGCGCAACCATTTCAACAGCTTCATCATACAACTCTACACGAACCTTCTTTGTGATCTCCTGTGTCATCTTTTTTCTGATGTCAGGTTTTCTTCATACTCTTTAGTTAATCCGTATGAAGATGGATGCAAGGAAGACCCAAAGAACTGTCGTATGTCTATGCCAGTTCCAACAGCACACATCCGTCTTGGGTGCTCAGGTCATCCAATAGCTGTGGCAAGAATATCCTAATGACCTTCTTGTGTGAATTGACCTTGGGAGCTCTGCTCAACCAAGGAGTCCTGTGACATAACAAAACTTCATAATTATTTGAAAGATCTATGTAATAAATATAGCAAAAATGTTGTCAAAATAAAAGAAATGACATCTTACAATTTTTTCTAATATGTCTCTGACATTGTCGAAAGTGTAGGAGCTCGATGGTCTTACATGAGCTAACTTCCACTTCTCGTGTCGAGATGGTGGTGAAGGACGAGGAGGGTCACCACCCTCAAAAAGTGGAAGTCTACTATTTGAGTTCTGCTTCATTATTTTTTCCTCAAGCTTCCTATACCCACCACAAGACAATATGTGAGGATTTTTATTCTAAGCACTTATACCTTATGCTTTTGACCTTGTTTCCTATGACAAAATGAAACAAATGTTATGTTATAAATGAATGTATGATGAATTGAATGATTTTTACCTACACTTACCTACCACATCTCGGATGAACTGAGGCAGATAACTTCCCTTTTGAACCGAGGAAGATAACTTCCCTAAAACTACGAAAATGCCACCGCGCTTTTATACGCTTCGGTTTCAGTAAAACTGAGGCGTACATAATGCGTTAAAAAGGAATTTTTTTACTAGTGTGATATTGACTACTTATCGAAGCAACACAACATAGGACATTCCATCTACTTACCACAGCAGCGCAGTTTATGTCAAGCCAACATCTCATCTTCCTACCTACTTACCAAAGTAGTGTTCGACTCCGAACCTCCCTCCTTCCCCAACTTACCAAAGCAAGTAAGTCAAATTTAAAATTATGACAAGAATGCCTACCATACACATTCAAACTTAACATTAATTGATTTATAGTCCATGATTTAACTTAACTAATGATTATGAACTCAATCATGCTCAATATAATTAAATCTCTAGTATAGAATATATATATATATATATATATATATATATATATAACTCATATGCCAATCCATAACTAACTACAACTACACCTACAAATCAATAATACAATTACGCAAGATTTGACCCAATACGAATCAATTTAAATATTTTGTGGAAAGATTATTCTAAATAGAGATCTTTAATTAAAGATCTGATCGATCAAACTAATTGACAACATGTTTAGAACTTGTGGTAAAATTTTTAGTTCGATCTAATGGTTAGTAAAACGAAAATCATAATTTTTGTGTAGATGTTCAAGAAATAGAAATTAAGTAGTGTTGAGACATCTCAAAAAATATGAAAATAATTTCTCTAAATATAGACATCCGAATAAAAATTCAGATGGTTAAAGTGAATCACCATGTTTTAGGAACTACATATTAAAATTTCAGGTTAATGTAACGGTTAACTAGGTAGAAAGCAAAGTTTTACTAAAGTAACTTAAGCACAAAATTTGAGTGATTTTCAACTCTACTCAAAATGTGAAATGAATTCCTCTAAGCATGGACATCTAATTAAAAATTCAAACAGTCAAGATGAATCAATATGCCTTATGAACTACATCTCAAATGTTAAGGTCAATCTAATGGTAAATGAAGTGAAAATTAAAGTTTTTACCAAGGTAACTTAAGAATAGAAATACAATGTTCATCAGGTTTCCCAAAATTGCGAAATTAATTACTTTAAACATAGTCTTCAAATTAAAAATCTGATCGGTCAAAGTGTAATAATATATCATAGGAATCATATATCCAAATTTCAGGTTGATCTAGCGATAAAATAGGTGAGAATTTAGGTTTTACTAAGAGAACTCAGTAGTAGAAATAAAGTGGTATTTAATTTATTCAAACATGCATGATTTATTTCTCTAAGTACAAACCTCTAACTAATTATCTCAACAATCAAAGTGAAGGAATAGCTCTTAGGACTCATATATCAAAGTTTTAGCTAAATCTAACGGTAAACAAAAGTGAAAAGAGAGGTTTTACCAAAGTAGCACGAAAATAAATAAATCATAGACAAGAAAGCTAAAATTTACACAAGTGGATACATAGCTATCGTTACAAAAAATTCAACATATTCACAACTTATATTCATGCATATAATGTATAATTATCATGTATAAAAGGATTAGTTCCCCATACCTAGATTCCTTGGTTCTCCTCTACGAGAAATTAGCAGTTCCAACTCTTCTACATGATCTAGGGTAAGTCTAGATCTACAGAGTTTGTCCAACCTCTTTGCTTACTTCTTCCTATCTCAGATCAATTTTCTCTCTTTTTTTTCCTTATTATTTCATTTTTGGTTTGCTCTCCATTAAGGTAAAGAACCAACATTTTTATTCTTGAAAATCAGCAGCCTTAGTGTTGGAAGGTTTCTAAAACAAAGAGACAAGCCTACCTTAATCTAAGTTTAATGTTTTCCGCAATTCCACTTGAAATTCCTATGAAATTTTTGTTTCATTTGGTTTACATAAGGAAAGTCTTGATATGAATAGAAAAAAGTCAAGATATGAAAGACAATACACTATATGTGTGGGGAAAAGGAGGAAATAATGCAATTGTGTAGAAAAAAGGACAAAACACTTTAAAGATGAAGAAATAAAAGAAGCTACAATGGGCAAGAGAAAATGACTATATATGTGGGGAAGAGGATGAAAATTTCACATCATGTAGGAGAGAAAGGATAAGTTTCGGTTTTCATTAACCAAAACCAAAAAAAAATTATTTCTACTCTATAAATCATAGGTTGTATTGGATGGGTATTTTCGAGTGTATAAAAAAATCTACATACCATGGTAATTTAATAAAATAATAGAATCACATCTTAAACACATTAGTACACTAATAGAGAAAGAAGAAAATATATTTATCGTAAATATTTTTGGATCTCACAGACAACACTACTTATTGTCAAATGATAGGTTTACTTTTGTATCTCACCATGTCTTGATCTGACATAATGTTCAGTGTCAAGTACTTGAAAAATACTAGAGGCGGGGGTGTTGAATAATGTTAATAGAAAAGCTTTTCGCAATCGTCCTTATATAGCACTTTCGTCAAGCACAAGATTTTTCAAGTAGTTGTTTAACGGGCAACTATGTAAATGATTTTAATCAATGAATTCTTTTCTTTGTGCTATATAGGATATTCACTACAGTGTTTGTAAGAACTTTCTTTTTAATGAATAATCATTTAGTATGGAAAGCCCTTGTATTTAAAACTAAAGTGCTGCATGTTTAATAAGAGAAGCGTTTAGACAAAATTAAATAATAAATGCACATATATCTTTATATTGGTTCACTCCAACAAAGGTAATTTCAGTCTCCTCTATCCATAGAGGGTTTCAACTATAATGTTTGATAAGATTATAATTGAGTATTCTCACCACTCCTGGTATCCCTAGACACTCCTAGTATCTCCTGATATGCTACCTAGTTGAGTTTGACCTGCTCTTGGTTGTGCATAATTCTTCACGACTCCTGGTATTCCTAGTCAACGAATAACTTTCCGTTACCCTAGACTAGTTGTTTAAACCATTCCTGGTAATAGACAATCCTAGTATCCTCTGATACGCTGCCTAGATTTCTTTAACTCGTTAAAGTTTCACAACAAGTATTTTAATTCTCTTCAAAATTGCAATCACCTGATTGCTTACATGTCGTTTAGATAATTACTCTCGCAATGAGGATATGTGTTCAATACAATACAATCTCTACACTCAGTGGGTGTTTCTCTCTTTTCTATTTTCTTAAAAAAAGTAAGCAAAATATTACAATGAAGCTTGAGAGAATTGTTTGACTTTTCTCTTTTTCTCTTCTCAGATATTCTCTTTTTGCTTAAGCGTCTTTGTGCTTTTCTTCTAAATACTTTTCGTAGCATTGATATTTTTGTTGTAAGCTATCCTTTTGATTCTTCCTTTGAATGATTTTCTATTTAAAGGCTTTTTCAAAAGGTATCCGTTAGTTTGAACTCTTGGCCTTGATTCTTGTGTCTTCTCTCTCTTGTGTGTGAAGTAATCATTGGTTAAAGTCAATTTGTCAGAGCATATTTTGTTTTTCAGTACTTTGCTCGAAGTAGGTTGTACTATCTTTCAAACACTTCTTCTTATGAAGACAACATTCCGTGAATGTCTTCTTTGTCTCTAACATCCACTTCTGATATATTTCAAATAAAGCATGTGGATGTGTGTAGTAGGTTATCTACATATAATAGAATAGATTGTGCATGCACCAAATATGTCTTATATGTTATTACTTTTATTGTTTTTGAACGTTAAGCATTTAATGACATTTAATGCTTATTTTATACAAAAATGTGCCTTTTACATTTAAGTGTTTCCTTAACATATCATTCGTTGAGTAAGAACTTTATCGTTAGACAAAGTAAAGATTTTAGCTCATGGTACCGTCTAGTCTGTTGTAAATGCTTATTGGAATATTGACTTTTTAGAGCTTGAGCGTTTAGCATGTTTCTTCTTCTATAAGTTTTCGATCTTTGTTTAAGGCTTTTAGAGGGTCTGGTCAAAGACATTGTCTTGACACCTTTTTTCTTCTTGAGAGTTCAACTGATTACCATTGGGTACAAGATTACTTACGCGTTTAGCATAACTCTCTTAGACTCTTTAACTTATAAGTCGTTTAGCGTTGAGTTTGGAAGCTTTAACCTAATTGTTTTCCTAAGTATTTTTCTAAGGCTTTTCTATGTTGATGGATGATTTGGGAATCTTGTTTCTAGCATTTATGTTTCTGCCTATCCTATTCTTTTGGTTTAGGTATTTTCAGATTCTTGTCTAGTTTAATGTTATTTGATTAAACTTCAAAACATGAGAGTGTTTAGACATATGAGTCTTGAAGACGATTTTGTCTTAACAATCTCCCCCTTTTTAATTTTTAACAAATACACATCTAAATGATATGTTTTTTCTTAGTTCAACACAAATTTACTATTTTATATGTTTAAGTGTTTTGCAAGTTTTATTACATCTATTATTTTATCTTTTGCATGTGGGTTAATGGTCACAATCGAAGTATATAGAAACATATTAAAGGACTGAATCAAAATACACAAAGACAAAAATTGGTAATTAAAAGACTTGTATTTAAGCACATAAACATATTACATTAATGCAAAGATGAACTCGTAAAATGAACTTCTAAGAATCTGGAGAATCTCCTTAATTATGTGTTATCCTTTTTTATCTTATCTTCTGGTGTACTTCCCCTTAGTACATGCTCCTAGATGTTGACACATGTAATATTTGTTTCTCCCCCTTATTTGATAAACATCAAAAGGGAAGGAGAGAAAGGACATCAGTGCCTGACATAGGACGAGTCAGCTCCTCAGTCCACATCAGATCATATTAGAACAATGGAACAATATGATGATGGGAGTGAAGGAGGAGGAGATGGAACAACGAGGAGGGAGAGAAGGTGGGGAAGGGAAGGAACATGTAGAGAGAGGTGTGAAAAGAGAAGTGGACGAGAAACAGAAAGACTATGTGTCGAGACAAGACAAGCTCGTCTATAAAACCCTCAGTTTTTATGTTTAATCAAACAATATGAAACGAAGTAGTGTTAGTTTTGAAGTTGAAACAAAGCAACAACATGAAATAACCGTTTTGGTTATGACAGTAGAATGAATCAAACACTAAACGCTAAGACAGGAACCCTAAGTCTAAAAGAACAAGTGTCCAAACAACATGTCTACCATAATCAATCCACTAAGAATAAAAGTCTGTAGATGACCTCCTAAGAAGTTTGACACAAACAAAATATTAGAATTATCCCCAACAATTTAAAAGCCTTAGGAAAACACTTAGGACTATAGAAAACATAAAAACACCTAAGTCAAAACACTTAAACGCAATGATAAATGACCAGTAAGTCAAAAACGTTTGAAAAAGTGTTACGCTAAACGCAAAAGCTATATTGTACCCAAGGGGTATTCAGGTGAACTCTCGAGAAAACAGAAAAAGTGTCAAGACTATGTATTTGACAAAAACACCCCAAAAAGATTAAACCAAAAACATAAAAGAAAATGTGACTTGTTAAACGCTCTTGCTTTAAAATAAACAATATCTCAAAAAACGTTTACATCATAAATTATCTAATTAAACATTTATAAATTAATAAAAATTCATACAAAATTAAAAAAATTATAAACTAATACAATAATTAAAAAACTAATATAATGAAAGATTTTACAAAAACATTTAAACATGAATCAGATATACACATCTAAAAATTACAACATCGAATGTCGACATTTGATTCTTCCTACATCGAATGTTGACATCTGATGTTGTAAGTTTCAAATTTCCATATCCGATTCGTATTTTAAATGTTTTATATCTCGTATCATGCACCTGGAAACATATTCTAGCAACAACAACCATCACTAGCTATGTCAACCATGAACAACACTACCACTACCTATGCCAATCAGTAACACCACCACCACGACCTACTTGGAAGCATCACCTCCAAGCTCAATTGGCTAGAAGCACCACCTAACACCCTAAGTTGCCTCAACAAAAATCCCTCTCAAATCTCTCTTAACTCTAAAGACCACACTTAGGAGGAGAAAAAATAATATGCAGTAGATAGAAACACACTCATTCAACTAAAACAAATGAAATGGAATGAAGAGAAACACTTAAGGAAAGAAAAGAGATGAACAAATTCAAAAGGGGTGAAAATGGGGTGAGGGTTTTTTAATAGATGAAATCAAATGGGGTGCATGTTTCGTAATAAGGGAAATGAGGTGTAGGGTTTCAATGCTTCATTCAATGCACAAAATTCCTTAATGACACAATTAATTAATGATAACCACCTCATTAATTAGAGGGTAATTGAAGGTGCAAAAGGAAAAGGTTGGAGGTGCAGGGTGAAACACCCTCTCATTATCCCGTTCTTGGGTTGGTGGGCCACGACATTAGCCTTGTGGAAGGTGAGTATGAGTGCAAAATTACCCATAACCCTCTTAGTTTTCGTTAAGGGACGAGTAGGTGCCCTGTTGTGCTTGTCTTATGATTTAACGTGATAAAATGAATGGGATGCGTATTAGTAGCGTTTATAATGATATATGTTTAGAGTGTTTTGATGAATGTTGGCGGATTAAGCAGTGTGTACTAAAAGCCTTTTTGTAATGGAAGTTGGTATTCAGTTTTGATTTAATAATAATAAGAGTAAAAGTAATGAGGTTTGAACTTGATGGAGGTTCGTTCAATGAATATTATTAAGAATGTGTATGCTATTATCGCATGAACATAAACTATTTTCTTTCCTTGATTTGTTATCGGCTGTGTGAGCTTTTCGTACTATGCTACGTTAAGGATATTGGGTCTCAAGTAGACATAAAGATTTGTGTGTCACCCTTCCTCCTGCGTGAGAACTTGAAAGGGTTGGATGTCTCGCCCTAAGGCTTTAGCTTGTGAGACCTGTAAAAAAAATATTTTCTATTTCAATGTTTATATTTTGTAGTTTATTTGTTATACTTTGTGGTATTGAATAATTAATCATGGTGCATATTTTCTTTTTGGATATTTGTGAATACTAAAAGATATGTTTTATTATCTTATTAAATGATGAGGTATGTATGTATATAATATTAAATCCAAAAATACACTCTAAAATATACTCATAATACAACCTCTATTTTAACTATATAAATTATTGTAAATGTGACCTTTTATTTTATTCCAAATGCATAGAGTTTATATCCTTTATCATTTTTTTCCACCATGGGGTATCTTCAAAATTTGGTGGCACATAGCTTTTCTTATATTATTAAGTGAAACAAAACATTATTCTATATCTTAAATGTAAATTCTCTCCACCCATCCACATAACTTACACCTTTTCTTTTCATTCAACCATGGGACCTTCTCTTTGTGGTAGCATATTAAGTTTTAGTAAGCAAAGATACAAAACCCAATAAAATCAAGGAGACATCTGTAAATCATGCATATCAATTTTGGGTATGTGACCCTTTCCTTTTATTATACATATAAAGCTATTATAAAACCTTATCAATGGGAGAGAGGGGGGAAGTGGGGAGAGTTGTTTTCTGGAAGTGTAAAAGAATGATGGTAAGCAAAGGAGGAAGCTTGAGATTTAAAGCACCAAGAGTTGGAAATTTTGACTGCAAAAGAGGTAGGGAACTAATCCTTTCTTATATATGATATCTATACATTTTATGATCATGAATATGAGCTATGAACGGTTAAAATTTTGGTAATGGTAGCTATCTATTCACTTGTGTAAATTTAGTGTTCATGATTATGATTTTATTATTTTCGAGTTATCGTGGTAAAACCTTCCTTTTAACTCTGTTTACCGTTGGATTTAGCTACAATTTTAATATATGAGTCCTAGTACCTCTTTCTTCCTTTTGACTGTTTGGATCATTAATTCGAAGTCTTTACATGAAGAAATAAATCCTGCATGTTGGAGTAAATAAATTACCACTGTAATTATGTTACTAAGTCCTCACGGTAAACTATAGATTCTAACCTATTTGACCGTTAGATCAACCTGAAAGTTGGATATGTGATTCCTAAGATATATTACTACACTTTGACCGATCAGATTTGTAATTGGAAGTCTATGTTATGAGAAATTATTTTCGCCATTTTGAGAAATCTGATGAACACTATATTTTTGTTCTTAAGTTATCTTGGTAAAAACTTCAACTTTTATTTCATTTACTGTTAGATTGAGTCTAAATTTTAATATGTTGTTAAAAAGACATATTAAGTCATCTTGACCATTCAGATTTATAATTAGATGTTTGTGCTTAGAGAAATTCATTCCGCATTTTTTGTAGAGTCGAAAACCACTTAGATTTCTATTCTTAAGTTACCTCGGTAAAACTTCAATATCTACCTAGTTAACCGTTAGATTAACCTGAAATTTTAATATGTTGTTCCTAACACATAGTTATTTACTTTAACGGTTTCGATTTTTAGTCGTAGGTATAGATTTGGAGATATTAGATTCGTATCTTCTCAAGGATCTCAATATTGCTTAATTTCTATTTTTGGATAATTTATACAAAAGTTAAGGATTTCGCCTTATTAACCGTTGGATCGGACTGAAAATTTTACCATAGGTTCTAAACATGTTGTTAATTAGTTTGATCGGTTCAGATATTTAATTAATGATTTGTGTAAAGAGTAATATTTCCACGCAATAGTAAATATATTTGTATTGGGTGGCATCTTGAGTAATTATATTCTTGAATTGGAAGATGAGTTATATGAGATATTCTATATTAGAAATTAAATTATATTGAAGATGAATAAGTTGTAATCATTATTTGAGTTAAATCATGGATTGTAAATAAATTGATGGTAAGTCAGTGTAGTATATGCATTCTTGCCATAATTATAAATCCAAATTTTATTTATTTATTTTCCTACAACTTTGGTAAGTCGGGAAGGGGAGAGGAGCTGGACACTACTTTGGTGAGTAGGTGGGAGGATGAGATGTTAGTTTGACATAATTACACTGCTTTGGTAAGTAGGTTGAGTGTCCCATGCTATGGTACTTTGGTAAGTAGATAATATCTCTTTGTTGTGCTACTTTGCTAGTAGGAAATATCACCTTGTTGTGCTACTTTGGTAAGTAGACAATATCACCCTTTTGTACTGCTTTGGCAAGCAGACATAAGGATCATTGACTGTTTTGATTTGATAAGTAGACAGGATGATAATACGTTGTAATGTTTCTAGTAAGTGGAATGATGATTTTGACTTGAGAAGTATTGTTTGATATCAATGCAATGGCTTGTTCTTGAGTATGTTTAAGATGTATGAGTTGGACTGATTGTTACACTTGTGATATTAGTAAAACTGTGGATGATGTATCCTTCTTGTTTCGGTTAGCTCACCCTATTGTTGTGTTTGTGCTTATGAATGCAATGATCGTATAATGTGTGATATTATAGGGAGCAGATGTTATTACAAATGAAGATGAAACGATATAAAGCGAGGATTTATGGTGGGGAAACTTTATTTGGGGTTTTAAATGTATTTGAAGAACTTTATTGTTCGTTTGATTTGTAATTTTAATTAAATTTTCTCAATTTGAACTTGAAGAGGATACTCCGAGATGGGATGTTACACGACTCGTGTTGAGT
Source organism: Vigna reflexopilosa (assembly GCA_027742785.1). Taxonomy (NCBI): domain Eukaryota; kingdom Viridiplantae; phylum Streptophyta; class Magnoliopsida; order Fabales; family Fabaceae; genus Vigna; species Vigna reflexopilosa. Next base: position 14,011,795 of record CM050919.1, read on the forward strand.
ATAGTGCACCGATGCACGTAGTATCAGTATTTTTACTCGTTAGTCCTTGAGAAATTGAGGAGATAGCTCTAAAGTTGTGATGGAAGACAACTCAAATCACCCGCTACTAAGAGCAGGTTAAGATGATGCAATGCAAGGAACGACATTGGTTTGTGAATGATTTGACTATGATGTTAAGGCTCTGATTAAATATGTTTTTATGATTTATCATATTTTTGTGTTTAATATGAATATATTTTGTTATATGTTATAATATTTCTGGTTTGTCACCCTTGCTTGTTTGTGGTGGTGGTTTTCATGTGATGATCGTACTTGTACGAAAGTATATGGTGTTTCATATAAGACCAGTTCAAAGTAGCTGACGAGAGTTGGGACGGTTAAGTTTGGGGTTGATTATTTATTTTTCATTGTTTTAAAATTTTTAGACTTGGTACTTTTATGTAAAAGTGACATTTCGATATTTTCGCTTTGTATGAGCGACATTTATAGTTATGGTTTTGCTTCCGCATTATAATCGAATAAAGTTTTTTATTATCTAAAATGAATGTTTTATGGAAATGTTTTGAGAAAAATTCTATACTAGTGACATTCTGTTAGGGGTGTTACACCTAGTCTATGTGTCGGTTTTGGACATAGGTGTTAACGGGCTAACTTTATGGGTGACATGGTGTATGTATTGGCAATGTCTCTATAAAAAGCAGTGTAGGTCTCCACAAGTGTACAACCTTCTGTGATTTCGCATGAACCTTTCATCCAGATGGTCAAGTCTAGAATGATGGGATGATTGAGTCTAGTATGATTATTGCATAATAATATGATTATTGATATGTGTAGTAACATATTTATGCATATTTAATGAATGATCTGTTGCATGTTAGCTCACTCCTACTTGGTTGTATTGTGTTGGTATTTATGTTTGTATGATGATCGTATAACATGTGTGTTATATGAGAGTAGATGAGGAAACAACGACTAATCCAATAAAGAGAAAAGTGGAGGAATAGTGAAGAAGTATTTCTAGTCATTGCATGAGTGTTTTATTAAAAATATGTATTCCATGTGAACTCCTTTATATTTACCTATTGAACAAATGTAATAATGTTACAACATGTTAATCATGAAATATTAAGTGTGAGATAATTGAGATGTTAAAAAAAACATAAAATGCTTATTATTATTTTTTCTTAATATCTAATTCACTTTCAATAACTCACCAACAAACATCAACTGTGAATAGACACATGTTTGAAACTAGTTAAATTTTAAAACCTAAAAAAGTTTAAAAGTTGAATTCACCCTTCTTGAACTTAGTTCCTTTTTTCAAAACTTTTTCTTCGTGAAAATTTGAATTACAAGTTTATTCAATACATTCAAGAAAATAAAACATAATTTGTAGATTTTTTATTTATTTTAATCATCATAAAGGTTTTCCATTTGAGTGTATGAAAAGTATGCCAAGTGACTTAGATTTATAACAGGCAAACAATTTCTATAAAACAAAAATAAAAGATGATGAGAAAAAGACATTTACGTTCATGTTAGTTAAATCTTGGTTTTCTAACTGAACATAAAGATAAAACTTAAATATAATTTTGGGATAAGAGGATTAAACACACGAAATTAAGATGAAATTGGAATTAAAAGCACTACTTATAAAAAAGTATCTTACTTTGTAATTAAGTGGGAAGTGCAAATGATAGTTGATGAGAACTCAATAAATAATAAGTAAAACCATAGAGACCACTATTTTGCAAAACACAAATCATGCAAAACAATATAAGTAAGGAGGAGTATATTACCAAGGAATTATACAAAAGTTAGACCAAGCGAAACAAAGATGTGGTGAACAAAAACAAATACTCTTTTAATTGGTGGTCATATTTATGTTCGATGTATCAGAAATTCGGCACACTACCTTAACAAAAAATTATGAATTCCTACTATTTTATACTATTATTCTTCTAACAGTTAGATTATTAGACTTTACTAATTGAAGAACTTCTCTTTTATACTTTCATAATTTATCAAAAATAAAAGTCTTACCCTCCTTTTTTTTTTGTATAATTCATTAATAATCTTTGTATTTCTACATTTACATAATGTAAGAAGCAAACTTTTACCTATATCAATTTTAACTAGTCTAGTAGCAATAGCATTTTTAAAAATCTAACTTCATTCATTATCCACATTGTTACTACTCTCTTCTATTTTTTCACCCACCGTAGGGCAATGGCATGATAGAAGAGTCTAACGTTGCATTGGTCAAAGATCAAATGCTGTCAAATTTGGGCATCCATTTTCCCTGCTTTTCTTTCCTGCGCTTCCAGGGTACCACTTGCTTAAATGTTTCACAAATGCTTACCAGCAGTAAGAAAAATGGTTCATAATAAGATTTTAACATCACAACCAAACCAAATCTCCTTCTAGTCAATGTGAAACTATTTTAGTTGTTTTTAGTGAAAGAAAAATGGAAAATGTTGCTATATCTGAAGTGCAACTTTTCGTACCTAAAAGAAGGGACAGATATTTCAATCTATCATTTTAAATTAACTATGCTTATCATTTTGTAGAAAGTTGATTTCACTTTTACTTTCTTCTTTTAATTCCATTAAATCAATTTCTCGTCCAATATAATTTTAAAAAATTGTTTCCAAACAGAGTCACCAAAAAGATATATTTTCATCTTCTTTTTACACTTCTAAAAGTAAATTTCCCTTAAGATCATCACTTTCCCTAATTAGCAGAACGCATCTCAAAGAACACGATGAAATGGAAAAGAAACGAAGCTTACATACCCACACGTGTGAACTTCGATGGGAAAGACTCGAAAAGCTTCCTTTTCTTCTAACCCTTGTGATCTTCACCTTGCCAGTTCCCTCCACAGTTGAACTAGAAAAGCCAAAACTACCCTCCTCTGGCTCGTTTTTCTTCAACGCGCTCCACCTGTTAGACGCGAAATTGGCATTCCACGTGTCCTTCGAGGGCCTACACGACGTCGTAAAAGACATGGCGCGTCCAACATAAGGTCCGTCCAGCACGGTTGTCGGCGACGAACCCTTGCCCTCCAACAAAACCAACCTCGGAGGCAGTTCCAAGGTTCTAGCCACGTCATCATTACCCTTGGGCCTGGATCCGCTGTGGCAGGGCCTAGGCCTCCCCGGCGCCTCCTCCCACTCGAACGGAACAGACACCGCCGTCCGTGGTGGTGGAGTAGGCAAATCCGGCAGCATGCTCCCCCGAGAAATTGTTAGTAGAGAGAGCTTGGGCGGTGTTTTTGGTTCGTCTTGGCGGAGCTTCTTTTTCTCTGAGCCCATTATTGTGAAGGTAAATGAGTGAAGTGTGGGTAGCGTGAGCGTGTAGTTTTTATAGAGCGAGTCAACAAGTGTTTGTTAGATTTGGATAGAGTGACCACAAGTGAGTTATGTGTGATTCTGACCAAGTTTTAGTAGGCTCCTGTGGCGCTTCTTCACGGGAAGATACGCATTTTTATTTTTCTATATTATTATTATCGTTGGAGGTGGATCCCGCCTTGACTATTTCTAAATGCTGGAAAACCACAATCAACGGTCACTAACAAGTTTAAGTCTTCGGAGTAATGGATGGTAGAAATTCTCATTGGTGAAATCCATGACTTTAAATGTTAGTTACGACATTTAAATATAATAATAAATCATGTGAGATATATTTAATATAATATTGTGTTGAACAGTTTTTATCCTAATCTTTATAAACTGTTTCAAGACCTAGAGCCGCGGTATTAAATATATTAAAAATTGAGCATGATATAGTATTTTATAATGGTTTTGACATTTAAGTTAATTTCTTATAAGAAAACGTGGATTTTTTAATTTGTAAAGGTTTTTCAAAACTCTATAGCTATAATTATCACAATCGATTTATGTGAGTGTTTGAGAAAAGAGAAAACAAGAACTCTAGAGAAAGCATAACTGTGAATGAATATCAATATAAGTGTATTAGATAGGAAGCAAAGAATATATACAAAGAGGAAGAGAGAAAAAGAAAACAGAATTAACAAAACTATTCTATAACACTATAACTGAACGATTTCCGAGTTTTCACCGTACGGTATTCTTCAGTCGTTCGGTAGTCTTCAACCGTTCTGTTATTTAGTCGTTCGGTAGTCTTTAGTCGTTCAGTAGTCTTCAACTCTCTGTAGTCGTTCGACAATATCCTGTTATCAACCGTTCGGTAACAACATAAGAAGAGATCTATGAAGATCTCTATCACCCTCCCTCAAGATAAACATGTATATTATGCATGTTTAGCTTGGAAGTAATAGTATTAAAAGGAGAAGGATAAAGAGACTTGGTGAAAACGTCCGCAACTTGATTGGTAGAAGAAACATGAAGAAGCTTGATGAGACCATCTTGAAGCTTTGGTCTAGCAACGTGGCAGTCTATATCTATATGCTTCGTTCTTTCATGAAAGGTGGGATTCTTGGCAATGTGGATAGCAGAATTATTGTCACAATAGAATGAGTAAGGAGTCGGGCACATTATATGCATATCTTTTAAAAGACATTGCAACCATTGCAGTTCACAAATTAGAGAAGCTAAGGACCTATATTCGGCTTCAGAAGAAGATTTGGAAACGGTGGTTTGTTTCTTTGACTTGCAAGAAATAAGAGCAGTTCCAAGAAAAACACAGAAACCAGAGATGGATCTTCTAATGGTAGCACAAGTAGCCCAATCAGAATCAAAGTATGCATGAACGCGGAAGGAATTATCAGCAGCATATAACAGACCAGAACCAGGAGCATTCTTTAAATATCTAATGATCCTCATGGCTTGTTGCATATGAGGTTGACGAGGAGTAGAAACAAACTCGCTAAGTTGTTGGACGGAAAAAGCAATGTCGGGCCGCATATTAATGAGATAGAGTAATCGTCCAATAAGACGCCAGTAAGAAGAAGGATCTCTGAGAGGGATACCTTCATTAGCATGAAATTTAATAGAAGGATCGGCAGGTGTTGGAGTAGGTTTACATCCTAGCATACCAACTTCAGAAATCAATTCAAGATAGTATTTTCTCTGATTGATATATAATCCAGCTTGAGATCTAGCAATTTCGAATCCCAAAAAATATTTGAGATCTCCAAGATTTTTCATGGGAAACTTGTTGTGGAGGTGATCTTTAACAGTAGTGATTTCAGACAAGTTATTTCCAGATAGAAGGATATCATCAACATATACCAGAATAATGGTCATATTAGAGGGAGTATGTTTGGTAAATAAAGAGTGGTCGGGTGAACTTTGTGTATACCCGATAGAAAGTAATTCTGATGCGAGTTTGTGATTCCAATTTCTACTGGCTTGCTTTAAACCATAAAGAGACTTTTGAAGCTTGCAAACAAGATCGGGAGTAGATGGACAAAGACCAGGGGGAGGCTTCATGTATATATCTTCAGTTAAATCACCATGGAGAAAGGCATTGTCAACATCTAACTGATGAAGAAACCATTGGTTGATAGCAGCAAGAGCAAGCACAAGACGAACAGTGGTGATTTTAACAACAGGGAAAAAGTTTCATAATAATCCAAGCCTTCAATTTGAGTGAAACCTCTTGCCACTAAACGAGCTTTATATATGTCAATAGAGCCATCCGATTTATGCTTGATACGATAAACCCAACGACAACTGATGGGTTTCTTACTAGCAGGGAGATTCACCAAAGTCCATGTTTGGTTTCTTTCAAGAGCACAAAGTTCAGAATTCATAACCTGCTGCCAACATTCAAATTTGTTGGCCTCTTTAAAGGAAGATGGTTCAACTTGTGCATAAATATTATGACAAAAAGAAGCATGATTAGAAGAGCAATTATCATAAGAAAGGAACAAATGCATAGATACGGGGTAGTATGGGATGAGGGAATGCGTAATGATCTAAATATTTAGGTCTACTTTTGTTTCTAAGAGAAACTATTTGTCCAACAATAGGAATAATAACACTATCAAAAGTATGATTAGAAGCGTTACTAGTTGGATAATTTGGGGCAGTGGAAACAGGTGCCATATTTGGAAAATAAAAAAGAATAACATTAGAAATATCATCATGTGTAGGAGACGAAGGTGAAGTTAAAGAAGTTTGATATGGAAAAATATGTTCATGAAAAATGACATTTTGTGAAACAATAGTAGAGTGTGAATGCAAATCATACAACACAAACTATTTGGTTACAAATTTGTATCCAAGAAAAATGCATTTGTTGCTTCTGGAATCAAGTTTTGTGCGACCTACAGTAACAGAGCTGGAGTATGATAACCATCCAAAAACTTTTAGATTTGAAAAATCAGGTTTGGTGGAATAAACTAGTTCATAAGGAGATTTATTTTGAAGAAAAGGGGTTGGCAGTCTATTAATAATATGAATGGCAAGCTTTATAGCATAAGACCAAAAAATGTTTGGAACTTTGGATTGAAATAGAAGAGATCGACAAACATTGAGAATGTGTTGATGCTTGCTTTCAACAATGCCATTTTGTTGAGGAGTAGCAACACAAGTAGTTTCATGAAAAATGCATTTGGTAGAATAAAAATCATTAAGAAGAAATTCTTTTCCATTGTCAGATCTTATAATTTTAAGTTTAGAAGAAAACTGGTTTTCAGTTAAAAGAATGAAGTTTGGAAGTAAAGATTTGACTTCTTATTTGTGTTTCAAAAGAAGAAGCCATGTGAAACGACTATAGTCATCAACAATGGTCAAAAAATATTTATATCAATCAATGCAAGTAATAGAAATGGGGCCCCAAATGTCAACATGAATAATATGAAAGAAACATGGAGATTTAGTTTTGCTAACAAAAAATTGAAGACGTTTTTGTTTAGCAAAAGCACAAGCATCACAAGCATCAATAGATTGAAAAGGAATATCAGAATATTGGAAAGCTAATGTCTGGAAATTTTATTTGAAGGATGACCAAGTTTCATGTGCCACAAATTACCAGAATCACTAGAACTATTATGAAAAACAGAATGAAAGACATTTAATTCTGAAGTACTAATGATATTATTACTAAGGAGATAAAAGAGTCTATGGTAGTTTTTAGCTACTCCAATCGTCTGGTAAGTGTCCATCTACACAATGAGACAACTATTTTGATGAAAGATAATGAAACAATTATTTGAATGTAACAATTTAGATATAGAAATAAGATGAACAGAGAAATTGGGAACAAATAGAGTATTGTGAAAAACCAAATTTCCTAAAATAATAGTCCCTGAGAATTTAGTAGTAACGAAATTGTGATTTGGTAAACATATAGAAAGAGTAGTGATAGGATGCGAAGAATTAAAAATAAATTTTGAAGAACATATATGATCAGTAGCTCCACTATCTATAATCCAAGAAGAAAAACTGGGTGTAAAAGGAGAACCTGATGACTGTAGAGTGCATTGATTGACGCTGGCCATCCTAGGAGTAGAACGTTGAGACTGTTTCAACAATCCAAGAATAACATCATATTGTTCCTTAGAAAAAAGACATTGAACTTGAGTTGTATCAGCAGAGGAGTCATTGAAGGTGTGTGAAACAACATCAGTAAGATTGACAGAGGGATTGGAGGGAGCAGAATTTTGTTTGATGGTTGATTTATAACCTTGAGGAAGGCCATATTTGATCCAACAATTGTCAGAGGTTTGATTTGTTCTTTTAGAATGATCACAGTATTTAGCACGACCACTAAATTTACTGGTACGTCCTCGTTCACGACCACCAAGAAAAGCACCACGAAAGGGATGAAAAGTCTTGTTCTGAGGGTCCTGGAAATTGAAATTAGCTAAGGAATGTTGTGGAATTTGTGAGGAGGAATTATGAAATTCCCATTCTTGTTGAAGGACCAAAGAAAAAGTTTTAGGGAGAGTCGGCATAGGTCCCATTAGCATAATCTGAGAACGGACTTGGAAAAATTCATCGTTTAATCCATGAAGAAACTTGTTGACAGAATCATCGTTGCACTCTTGTTGAATCTTGGCATATAAGCCACAATTACAAGGAGAAGTGCAGGTGCAGAGAAGAATGGTCTTATACAAAGAAAGTTCTTTCCAAATTATTTGAAGACGAGTATAATACTGAGAGACAGTAGAATCACCTTGTTTACAAGAGTGAAGTTCTTCTTGGAGATCAGCGATGCGAAACTTATCACCATGAGAAAAATGTTGGAGAAGATCATTCCAAATCTCGTACACAGAATCCATCCACATAACATATTGTTTGATAGGTAGAATTATGGAACGCGTCAGCCATGAGATCACCATTTTGTTGCATCTCTTCTAGGCTTCATGAAGAACATCATCAGGAGGAGAACAAGAAAGAGTACCAAGAATGAATTTGTGTTTGTTCTTGGTTTCAAGAGCGATAAGCATATCATGCCTCCATTGTTGATAATTGGTTTCGGAGAGAGGAGGATTAACAAGAACGATGACTGAGTTCTCACTAGGATGAAGAAAAAGAGGGTGGACAGGATTAGAAAGATGATCGGTGGTAGAAATTGAGGTTGCCATGAGAAAAGATCTGGAGATGAAGAAAGGGGCAAAGAAAGAACCCTAATTATTGTCTTTCTTCTGATACCATGTGAGTGTTTGAGAAAAGAGAAAACAAGAACTCTAGAGAAAGCATAATTGTGAATGAATATCAGTAGAAGTGTATTAGATACAACGGAAGCAAAGAATATATACAAAAAGAAGAGGGAAAAAGAAAACAGAATTAACAAAACTATTCTATAACATTGTAACCGAACGCCTTCCGAGTTTCCACCGTACGATAGTCTTCAGTCGTTCGGTTATTTAGCCGTTCGGTAGTCTTCAGGCATTCGGTAGTCTTCAGCTCTCTGCATCCGCTCGACAACATTCTGTTACCCACCGTTCGGTAACAATAGAAGAAGAGATCTGTGAAGATATATACTAATTTATGAAGGTTTTTCGGAACTCCTAGCAATGAAATAGGGTCAACGATGTCAGAGCGGCTGCAGCGGATGAGTTAGCGTGGAATAACAAACCAAGAGGGGGGGGTGAATTGGTTCTTACTTAAAAGCGTGTGCCTTAAAAATTTCTACTCAATTTAAACTTACTTAGCAATTAATAAAACAATTAAATAGAGTAAGGTAGAGAGAAATTTGCACAGATGATTTTATCCTGGTTCGGATCTTACCAATCCTACGTCCAGTCGCTTATCTCAAAACAAGATAAACAATTTCACTATCACAAAACAATTACAAATTATAATTACACAAATACAATTTGTAAAGGTTTAGAAAACACCTCTCTTGATGCCACAAGAGATGAACCAACACTTCCTTTGAGTCTTCACAAAGGATGAAACACTTCCTCCGAATACTTCACGAAGGATGAACTTCCTCTTCCGAACACCTCCTCAGACGCACGAAGGATGAACTGGCTATTTCCTCTGTCACCGTAGCAGCACTTTACCAGCTCCACAGACACGAGTTTCACAAGCCGAACAATAGCTCACAAATCTTAAGAGTTTCAGAGTTTTAGAGCACAAGGGAAGAGATTCTCAAGTTTTCTTGAGAGGAAATGAGAGTCTATTTATAGACTCATCCAAAGGCTCTTCCATTTTTCGTTTTCAGCCTTTCACACTGTGTTAATCGATTAGCTACAGTGTTAATCGATTAACACCCCAACGGATAGTCCAACGGCTAGTTTTTCAAACGTTCCTGTGTTAATCGATTAACAGCCCTTGTTAATCGATTAACGTTAATCGATTAACACCCCTTGTTAATCGATTAACAGCTCAATGCAGTGCTTCTTCATTTGTCTCTGGAACAATCGATTTACACCCTGTGTTAATCGATTAACACTGCACAGATTTTGCTGTTTGGCTTATATTTACATCTCTTTTGAATGCAAACATAAATCCACTCATAATCTAAGTCCTAGATACTAAACTATAATTATTACAAAAGCTTTCCATAGCAATACAAGTCTTCATAACATTTTGAATCTTGATTTCTCTTGACTTAATTTGGACATCATCAAAACTTCATCTTCATCATTTTGCTAACAAACGAATCTAATAATAAGAACAATAATATAAAAATCCAGCAATCAGAATTTCAAATTAATCTAATAAGCTTCAGAATGATCCTTATTGACATAGTAAGCTCTAATACATACTTGTCAAGCTCTAGGACCATGCAACTAAGCTCTAGGACCAATTGGCCAAGCTTGTTGAGCTCCATGGAAGAGTTGTAGAGCTCCCACCGCTCAATGAGAACCATGGCGCTTAACGTCATACATTCTAACGGCCTCTACCAAGTGGTTTGCAACCTTGCACTTAGCGGAAGCCATCATGCGCTCAATGCTAACTGTAACGCACTAAATTTTAGGGTGTCACGGATTATTAAAAACCGATAATATTAACTTTCTATCGTAGTGTGGAAATGAATTTTTTTCCAAAAACCTTAACATTTAAGCATGCATAATTTATTCAAAGCATATGAGTTCCAAAATACTTTTCCAATTACATTATTCAAAATAATGACATTAATGAAAGAAATAAAATAACTTCAATTACATTCTCTTTAAATTTAAACAAAATAACTTTTAGTAAAAATCCCAAGTTTGTTCTTTGTCATATCTCGAAGCTATCATGCCTCAACAAGATATGCAACATCATCTATTCACTTATAACACATTATACGATTATCGTCGATAATTTCATTCACAAACACACAAACACAAACATGTATGAGGTAAGCTACGATAAAACAATCATAATAAGATATAAGCACACTCATTATACCCCATAAACAATAGTAATAAAAATGGGGTTCCTAATCCGTTAACATAACAACTCAATCATAATAAATTACTCGATTCTCGATCCACGATCCACGATCATCTATACTCGATCCTCGATCCTTGACTCTAAGCCTAGACTATTGATTTATCCATTCCTTAGCACCTATGTTAACTGCACAACTAAAGTACCTAAAAAGCACAATGATATTATCGGCGATGATAATATAATGTGTTATACGTGAGAAGATGATGTGTAGATGGTGTTGAGGCTTGATAGGTTCGAGAGATAACGGGAAACAAATTTGGGATTTTAATGAAAGCTAGTTTTGTTAACTTTAAGACAATGTAGTTGGAGTTGTTTCATTACATTCATTATTTTCATTATTTTGAATAATGTAATTGGACAAGTCGTTTGGAACCCATATTCTTTGAATAAATTATGCATGTTTAAATTATGTTTTTGTGCTATAAGGAAGTTTTAAATTATCGGTTTTTAATAACCCGTGACACCATCAAATTTGGGGCGTTACATTTGACGTATAGTCAACTTAGTTATATCAATTACAATAGTAGATGTGACAACTTGTTATTGATAACCATATGAATCATATGGTTGTTGAGGATAGTAATCATATCTTTTATTATATTCATATGAAAAAATATTTTTCATTTTTCAAAGAGGTTTTTTGAAAAGACATAAGTTGAAAGCTGTTGGGTAGACTTCAAGGAAAGATAAGTATGTTTCAATGGACAACTTCCTTATCTTTCCATAGCTAAAGTATTCCCCAACTAGTTTTACAAATTTTCCAACAAAATTCCTTAAACAGAAATTATGAATTTTTTTTACTAAATTAAAATAACTAAAGAAAGTAAAATAAAATAAATAATAGAAAAAAATAGAGCAAAAGAAAATGTTAGTGATAAATAAAAATAAAATTAAAATAATAAAAATAAAATAAGAACTAAAATGATAGAAATTCTAACTGCGCCAAATTGGATAACATTGTCGACGCACAATCAAATTAATACTATTAAACTATAGCAACTTCAGTATTGCAAAGATAGTAACCAAAAAAATATATCATTGTTAAAAATAGGATTCATCATTGGTTATCTAAAGATTATTATTCAAATAATTATCTTAGATTTTAAAATTAACCAAAGTACATTCCATTTAAAACAACAACTTTGTAGATTAACCATAGTAAATTTAACCAAAGTACATTCCCAAGTAAATATTACTTTATCTAATCATGTCTATTCTTTTACCTCTTATATCAAATAAAAAGCTAATTAACCAAAGTACATTCTTGATTAATTCTTGTTAAATTTTTTAGCTTTAATCAAAGTACATTCTCAATTATTGGCAAAGTCTCATTCAATCATATGAAAGTTTCTAACTTTAATCAAAGTAAATTTTCAATTAAAAGTAAAACTCTTGGACTCATATGATTGATAAGTTATGTAGATTTAACATCATGCTAAATTGCTATAATGTAAAAATCATTACTTTTACTTGATTAAAAAGCAAAAGACATAGATAAAAATAAATTACAACAAGAATCAAAAGAACAAACAAATTTACTCATATAACCTCATAATCCAGTTAAGAAATTACAAAAGAATCAACCTAGAGGCTTAACACTCCATGATATGTAGAAATAACATGAAAATAGAAGAAGAGAAGGTGGAGAACATGAGAGAAGAGAGAGAGGAGGTGAAAATTGAACCCCCAAAGGGTTCCTAAGCTCCCCTAATGTGTTTCCTTAAGTCTCTTTATATAGAAATTAGATTGGATTTTATTTGAGGTTTTTATGTTGTTGTAATATTCTTTATGATAATGTAATCTCTTTCAATTATCTTCTAAATAATCCAATATCTTCAATATATCTTTCATTGGTGTGGAGATCTAAAAATATTTGAGAAGATATTTTCTAGATTAAAAAACATTAAGAAAATATTATATTTTGATATTTATTGATATAGCTAAATAAGGTAATTATTTAACAATATCTAATAAAATATCTTAAGATATATTTCCCAAAATTATCATTAATCATAAATGTTTATCAATTATCAAAACTCTTTTAGTAGAAAAATAGAAAAAATTGCAAGATCCATATTTTGTTGCCTATTTCCTCTTCTTGACTTAGCCAAATTTCTTTACTTTGTCATGTTATTCTTGGATTGACTTCTTGTGGTCTTGATTATTTGCTATTCTTGGATTTATCTTTAAGGTGTAATAAAATTTTAACCAATCTATTTCCACACCTCAATGAACTCAACTTAGTTGCAGCTACACTAACACACCTCAAAATATCCAAAGAACATTTATGCAACTAACAAGTTATTTTTAACATGTTTTTGTATATCATGCTAAATAAACCCAATTATAACAAATCCTAATTAAAATATTCTATTAAAGTACAAAATCCAATTAAAAATTCAATATTAAAGGCCAAATCAGGGCATAAATATGCATTCATGACACCCCTACGCTTATCCCTTTACACTCTTGGGAAAAACTTAGTAATTTCAAAATTTTATTCTAGATCAATATTCATATCAACATTAAACCAAAGGAAAGAAAGTCATTGGAAACTAATCAACTTTCTAAATCTAGCTGTCATGAATAATGTGAATGGGAAAACTCTATTTTAAACACATGAGTTAATCTCTTGAATTTACCAGGAAATGAAGTATGAAAGAGATCACTCAATTTAAAATGTATATTCACTCACCAATTCTCTCTTAAGTGTTTATGCTTGTGTTTGCACTCAAAATACTCATGTATGTAAATACTACTATAACTTAACAAGATTCTAATATTTGCATACTTTTGGAAAACATCCATTCAAAGATCATGAGGACTTTTCAAAGGTTGTAATGTGACCAAGGCAAAGGTAGGAAAAATTTAGGATATCGAAACTTAGAAAATTTGGAAAGAAATAATTAAATCCAATCAGCGGTACAATATCCGACACTACAGGTGCAAGTGTTGATTTACTTGTCTGCAGCCCTTTAGTTGTTAAGCGAAAAGGACGACTGCGCACCAATAGGTTAAAGTCAACTGTTGAGAAAAGAACCAAAAAAGGGAAAACTGCTTCAGTAAAAAATACGTCAACACCATTCGTAGAAGAAGCTGTGAGTAATTAAATTGGTTGTTTATTCCATTTATGACGTAATTTTGTTACATGTATTCTAAATGTAATTGTGTTGATTCAGGAGACAAGAATACTTGATATTATACAAAGTCATGAGGTCGTTCAATTTGGACCCCATCTTACCAACTATTACAACAATTTGAAGTGCCTCCTTCTAGATTTATGTCTTTGTTGTCAATTGTACATAACAATTTCAATAACAACATTCTTTGATGTATATAACTTCCTTCTTCTTCTTCTATGTATATTATATGTATATTAAATTGACATTGTTGTGTAAATATTGTCTAATGAATACATGAATTTTATGATAATTCATTGCTTGATGACCACTGTGAAAACCCCTTTGATGTACTGTTACTGAAAATGTTTGCTTGACATTAATTACAGCAGGTACTGTTTTAAATTGAATGTTTGGGCCAAAACCCCTTTTGGTAATCGATTACCAATAATCTATAAACGATTACAGCTCATGGTGCGTCCATATAACTACCCACTCTTCAAGTTTTTCTCCTCACGTCCCCCAGTTTAGGTTTCGTGTACTTAACTACCCACTCTTCAAGTACCCTTCGAACATTATTCTCCCTCTCAAAACCCTAAGAATCCTGCAATGGTTGATCGCGCAACCAAGAAACAAAGTATATCTTCTTCCCGTGGTAGACGTCGTCACCGCTAAAGTCCAACACCATCCCCACCACCAGCAAACAATGAACTTTTCTCGTCGGATGTACAATATGAGAACTTTTCTAACCATTTTTTGAATCGTGAAATCTTGGAAAGCAAATATCTCGAGGACGGTTACTTTGAAGGAAGGAATTTTCAATTCTACGGCATATTGGTCGACGTTGGGCTCACGAAATTTGTGTCTTTAAGAAGACATGTCTACCCAGAATTAGTTAGGGTCTTATGCAGCAACATGCCCATTTCGAATATCGGTGTTATTCGAAGCAAAGTAAAAGGGGTCAAAATCAGAATAAGCCCTAATCTTTTTCATCAGCTCACTTCCCTCTCATCTGCTGTTGTTCGTTATGAAGGATGTATTGCCGATGAGTGGAAAGAGCATTACGATTCTGTAAGTGCTAGGCAACTAGTGTGTAGAGATGATGCTGACATACATAGCAGAATATTGGCAGGGCAAATGAAGGTTCAACGTAAGATACTTCATTACGTTCTTACTCGAGTATTAATTCCTCGTGCAACCAATATTGGTCAGGTATCCGAAGAGGATATTATGTTGTTGTGGGCCCTTTTCAATTCCATGGAGATTAACTAGGGACATCTAATCAAATATAGGATGAAAAGGGCATTAAAGGACAATGCCAAGCTGCCATATCCTCATTTGATTACCATCTTCATTGAACACTTTCGAGTCCCTACTGAGAGTGATCCTATTACAGAAATTAAGTTGAAACAAAGGATGGGATATGAAGTTATAGCCTCATTTGGTTATGTGCAAAATCATGGGATATGAAGTGTGGGTTCCCAAAGAGAACGCCCCCAATAAACAGTGTGAAGGCAAACAAGACGAGGATAATCAACAAGTTAGTTCTTCTACAACACCAAATGATGTCATCAACCGCATCGAACAAGTGCAGACCTTCGTTGGTACCAGATTTGACACCTTCGAAACGCGATTTGGAAACATGGACATGGCCATGGGGACAAGATGTGATGCGCTAGAATCCCGAGTTGGGAACATTGAGGAACAACTACAAAACTTGTGCAACGAATTTGATAATGAACCTCGTAGTTAGAATTGGTTGTTTAGAGTTAATTACTTTCAATACGAACATTCATGGATTACTGTGTTGCTACTTCAATATTGTAATGTTTTTAATACTCAAGTGCTTTATGGATATTTAAAGTTTTCATCATCAATGTTTACATGAAGCTTTTGCGAATTATTTATGATAAATACTTAAATGAATATACCAAGTTAGATAACCTCGTGCGTAATGGACTTCTTAACAATAAAATCGAGTGAAAACCATTGGATTTATGTCAAAAAATTTAAAATTTTGACCATGGTCCCCCAGGTTACCACAGTTGGCTCCTATAGTACAAGTTTTTGTACAAAAGCCAGATTTTGTTCGTGTAATTGTTTACCACACAATTGTAAACGATTACCAAGGTGTTTTTCCCTGCACAAGTTTCAGGACTTCACCTAAGTTGCTCATCTCATAAACATTGTTCCTTTTTCCCATCATGGGGTGCCCAAACATACTTCTCAACCTCTGCTCATAATTAAACACCAAAATCAAGTGAAAACCACTAGACTCATGTAGAAAAGTTACAAATTTTGACAATGGTCACCTAGGTTACCACAGCTGGCTCCTACAGTTGAAGTTTCTGTGCAAAACCAAGATTTTGTTCGTGTAATCGTTTACCAACCAGTTGTAAATGATTACAAGTGTGTTTTTTGGTGCCCAAGTTTCAGGACTTCACCAAAGTTGTTAGTATCACAAACAATGTTCCTTTCCTCCATCATGGGGTGCCCAAACATGACTTCCCACACTCAATGCACACTTAAACACCAAAATCAAGTGAAAACCACTGGACTTATGGAATAAAGTTACAAATTTTGACCATGGTCACCTAGGTTAACACAGCTGGCACCTACAGTTGAAGTTTCTGTATAAAACCAAGTGTCAACACCCAATTTCGTCCGCGTTGATTAAATTTATTTTTCATCAAAAATAGAAAAATAAAAAAATGAAAATAAAAAAAAATAATAATAAAAGAGCGTTCGTCCTCTGACGTTCGGCTTCGTCCTCTCCCATGCATGACCGTTCGCCATCTACTGTGCATGTAACCATTCGTCCTTTAGCTTTCACGAACGTTCATACTCTACCGTTCGTTATTTTCCTTATGCGAATGTTCGGCCATTCAGATCTTTACGACGTTCGGCAACCCTTTAGCATCGACCGTTCGGTCATGTGTTAATGAACGTTCGGTCGTTATGTATTAGTGAACGTTCGGTCATTTTATGTGTTAGTGAGCGTTCGGTCATGTGTTAGTGAGCGTTCGGTTATATTGTTTGGTTTTCCTTTGAGCACTCGGTCTCAATTACGTTTGTCTTCAGCGTTCGTTCGTTCACCGTTCGGCCCAGCAGCAAACAGCATTCGTCAAAGAGAGTGGTGAGGCGTTCGTCCTAATCACTCCCGTCTTCTAGCGCTCGTCCAAATCACTCCCGTCTTCTAGCGCTCGTCCAAATCACTCCCGTCTTCTAACGCTCGTCCAAATCACTCCTCCCCTTTCTACCGCTCGTCCATAATTTCCCCCTATCGCTCGTCCTCATCACCCGTGGGCCCAGTAATGATCCCAGAATCTTCCACCGGTCCATTTCTACCTTCCCCCACTTCACCAACCCTCTAATTATTCCCCAATTATTCCAACAATCTTCCACCAACCCAATAATTGCCTCATCCTCCAATCACAGCTACCGACACTCTCACCTCTTACTGTGCTAAAGCCTACATAATTCACACGAGAGAGGGAGGAGGGAGGACCAGGCACAACACCTCTGAACATTTTTCTCCGTCGTCTCCAACGCCCATCATCTTCATTCATTCATTTTTTTCTAGCCTCTGCCCACTGTAACCATAAAAACCTCAACCTTTGAAGCCTCTCACCCGTAACCATCTCAACTATGATTCCAATTTCCATCCCATTCTTCGTCTCCACTCCTCGGCTTTCAAGCCTCCCTTCATCTCCAACACTCACGGCTACTGGGAACACCCATGGCTATCAACCTCAAATTCCTTGACTCCCTTCACCCGTAACCTCCACCTTCACCACGTTTCCTACACCTCATGACCATCATCATTCATACATAGCCAACATCCACCAACCGTTACATACAGCCACATACCTCATTCATCTCCAACAACCACCAAAATCAGAGACCACCTCGACCCTCACCGTCATCTTCTCCTTGCCTCCGTAGCAACCATGAGCCACCGGGACTTTGAACAAACACCTGAAACACAGCAAAAGCCAACCGAAACCAGAATACCCATCACATAGAATTCCCAATGTCGTTTTCCTGCAACTAAAGAGAATTAATCTAAACACCCAAATCAATACACAGAACTGAACAAATCCAGTATTTATCCCTCCCTGAGTTACCATATAAGAAACAGAGAAGAGAAGGAGGGAGGAAGAGCTGGTGGCGCGGAAGCTTGCTCACAGGAGCGGTGGCGCAGTCACCGGTGGTAGCGGCGGCGCGGCGCGAACAGAAGAAGAGTGCGTCAGCTTCCCGCGCGAAGAAGGGAGATCTGAGGCGTGGTCAGCGGCGGCTCAGGTGGCACTTTGCGTCGCCGGCGAAGCTTCGGACAAGGTAAAGGGTCCTCCCGCGGTGGCTGTTAGGGCGGCGGCTGGGACGTGGTCGGAGGTGGACGTCTTTGTGTTTTTCTTCCTTACTCAGAAAGAAAGAGACCCCTGTCTTAGTTAAATGAAATGGAAGAATGAAGAGAAGGGAGATGAACCCCTAATGTGCTGAAGAGATTTTGGGCCAAGTAAAAAATAGTAAAATTAAAAAGAATTTTATCTGCACCCACGGTTTCATGTTTCACACCCCGTTTTCGTTTGGGCTTAAGCCCATCATGGGCAAACAAAATAAAAAAAAAAGAAGGAAAGGGGAATTGGACCTGACACACATTTCGGGATGCACCTCCATTTTTCATATTTACACTCTGGCAGATAAAAAGTTGAAGAAGAAGTTTTGGGCCCAAACCAAAGAGCTTCAACCCCTGGTTTTTATCTCTGCACCCCTATTCTTGTTGGTTTGTTTCTCTCGCTTTGTTCCTAAGTTTTTATTTCTTTATTTTTATTATTTGTTTTTTTCTGTATGTAGCCCTTTGTGTGATAACTACACTCTTGTATATTGTATCTTATATTTTGTCGGGTTGTTAATAAAAATATAAAATATATATATATATATATATATATATATATATATATATATATAAAATAAACAAACAAAGCCGTGTGAGTGCTCGTGCGATCGTACGCATCAGCCTAGTGCTCATTACGCAAATAATAAGAAAAAAAGTCGTATGAGTACTCGTGCGATCATACGCATCAGCCTAGTGCTCATTACGCAAAATTAAAAGATAAATTAAAAATCAAAAAAATATGTTTTAAAGGTCAAGCACATGTGTGATCGTTCGCATCGTCCTTGTGCTAGACATCTTTCCATTTTATAAAAATATTGAGCACATGTGTGATCGCACGCATCGTCCTTGTGCTGAAAATATTATCTTTTATAAAAACACCAAAAAAAATATAAAATCTTCAAAAACTAAAAACATTCACATTTTCAAACAACAAACAGTCTTGCTTGCCAGAACTACGTGATCCTTGATTCTCCATCAAAAGTGGAGATACGTAGGAGCAAGGCCAGTCCTTGTCAGGTTCACTCTCCCAAAAATCCAAATTTATCCATAATCAAAATTCTCAAACAATTTTCAAACAAATTTTGAAGCAGTTTTCTAAAAGAACTACGGAACCCTGATTTCTCATTCTGAATGAGAATACGTAGGAGCAAGGTCAATCCTTGTCGGGCCCAAAAAACTAAAAAATATTGTTTGTTTCTTTAGAGTTTTATTTTAAGGGAAAGTTAAACATTTGGAAAACCACATTCATATTCGCATATTTAGTTAAAGGTACTGCCTTAGGGTAGGCGTTGTAGGGTGCTAATACCTTCCCTACACGTAACCGACTCCCGAACCAAGAATCTCAATTTCGCAGACCATGCTTTATCATTTTATGGTTTTTCCGTAGTTTTCCAGAATAAACTATGGTGGCGACTCCAAAAAAATCTCTTTTTCAAAACCGCGTTTTATTTTTCGGGTCGTCGTCCCGTCGCGATTCCGGTTGCGACACCAAGATTTTGTTCGTGTAATCGTTTACCAGCCAGTTGTAAACGATTATCAGGATGTTTTTGACTGCACAAGTTTGAGGACTTAACCTAAGTTGCTCATCTCATAAACATTGTTCATTTCGTCCATCATAGGGTGCCCAAACATGACTAACCACACTCAACTCACACTTAAACACCAAAATCAAGTGAAAACCACTGGACTTATGTAAGAAAGTTATAAATTTTCACAATGGTCCCCCAGGTTACCACAGCTGGCTCCTGCAGTTGAAGGTTTTGTACAAACCCAGATTTTAGTCGTGTAATCGTTTACGAGCCAGTTGTAAACAATTACTAGGGTGTTTTTCCCTACACAAGTTTGAGAACTTAACCTAAGTTGTTCATCTCATAAACATTGTTCCTTTCCTCCATCATGGGGTGCCCAAACATCACTTCTCAGCCTCTACTCACACTTAAACAACAAAATCAAGTGAACGCCACTAGGCTTATGTAAGAAAGTTACAAATTTTGACCATGGTCACCCACGTTACCACAGTTGGCTCCTGGAGTTGAAGTTTTTGTACAAAACCAAGATTTTGTTCGTGTAATCGTTTACGAGCCAGTTGTAAACGATTACCAGGGTGTTTTTCCCTACACAAGTTTGAGGACTTCACCTAAGTTTCTCATCTCACAAACATTGTTCCTTTCCTCCATCATGGGGTGACCAAATATGACTTCTCAGCCTCTACTCACACTTAAAGAACAAAATCAAGTGAAAACCACTGGACTTATGTAAGAAACTTACAAATTTTGACCATGGTCACCCAGGTTACCAGAGGTGGCTCCTACAGGGTAAGTGTGTGTACAAAAGCCAAATTTTACTCATGTAATCATTTACCAGCCTGTTGTAATCGATTACCTATGTGTTTTTTCCTCCACAAGTTTCAGGAGTTCACTTAACTTGCTAAACCATTGGATTAATTTAAAAGACTTATTAATATTGTGTGTTCCTTTGTCATCAAAACACACACAATGTAAATAAAATGACATTGCACATAAAATAATCATGAAAGTTATCATCTTATTGCAATAACAATTTGTACATATATATCATTGTTTGTTACAATATGTACATATAACAATCTTATTGAAAAAAATCCATCTTCCTCTAAATACAAACAAAATTTCTATAAATGAAAACAATCCTACAACATTCCGTATTTCGCTAGCGTTTCCATTCTTCTAATGTTCTCGTTGTCGAGGATCCACTCCCACACATATTTCTTTCTAATTCCAAGCAACTCCTCCTGAAACCAACATTTTGCACTTTAGAAATTAACACAATCATCAACTATTTCTAACAATCATAATTATACTTACATTTGTATATTGAGGCATGCTTTTCCCATTGTATTTGTCCTCTCCATCCCAAATTTTCATTGCTTTTAACATTATAACTCAACAATCATGTTTGAAACAATACAACCACAACATATAGTAGTTCTTACAACCTACATTAATGACAACACCAAATATTTAAAGACAATGGTTATAACAACTTACAAGTTTGGTTGGGATGGGATATTTGCTTGTTCAACAAACAAAGGTCCAATACTCCCTTCCGGTCTATTGTACAAGATGCAAAAAAATCGTTGAAGATTTTCAGCCTACCAAATAAGAAGTACAATAACAAGTTAAACAATACAACGTTAAATGACAATAAGTAATTTATTCTTAAACAAAAATTATGCAATCATACAACAACTTTGTCAATCTTTTTTCAGTCTCTAATACCCCTCCTCAATGAGTCAATCACAAATATCTATAATGTGCTAAGTTTCACTGAATAGCACCACTAATGATCATCATGGACAAATAGCATAAACAACTACAAACAAAGAAAACCAAATGTCAATACATGAACAAATAAAATTGGGCAAAGGTTGAAAGACTTACATCTCTGGTTTGAAACATATGTTCAATTTTTTTTGTCCTTGAGTTATACGGGAACCATCGCAATATGTGCGGGAACCTCCTGTGAGAAGCATGACCATGCAAAGAAAGTCTTTCAACCGCCCAAGCCTACAATATCAAAATAAATAGTGACCCATATTTTACAATGTTGTCCATTCCATTGAGTTAAACAATTATAAATCATGTTACCTACAACACGGCCACATTGCCACTAAGACTCAGTGACTGGGCGATAACTCCCGACATTATTTTCTTCATACATTTATTTAAATTATGCACAATATGTTTATGTACATCGGTGCCCCGATCGTATAAACACAAATTGTCTAAGTCATCTAACACTGCACAAGGCATGTTAGAAACATAGACAGACTTCCTAGGAAAATAAAATGCAACCAAACACACTAATATATATAACCTACATACTACATCAACCTCAATGTTTTGATCCTGGAAAATCACATTAAACATGTCAATTCGCTCCTTCAAAATAGTAGTTTTTGGATTAAACATTTGACCAACCGAACTGATTCATCAAAAGGGATGTCTAAAACACCTATTTATAAACCTGTGCTCATGAACACATCAAAAACAGTAAATGAGACCAATTATTGACTAACTCTAAAACTAACATCATGCCCAGCCCGGCGACAAACCATCACCTTCAATAATTTCAAATTGACCTCCAAAGGGCTCAAAATATGCAAACACCACCTAAATGGAGTCATCCTAATGCGCTCTACATGAGTGTTTCCTAGTAAGCGATTCATTTCAACAATGGTGGATGAATCCATCGAGATACGAAGGCGCCACTACACAAAATTAACAAAACATTATTATTAACTAAAATTCAGAGGATAACACATCATCTATAAAACAAATTACATTTCATCTTACATTTCCTTTTTGGGCTGCCATTGGACCTGTAGTTATAAGATAAACAAAACAACAACGGTCGAGAAGATGGCTAGGGTTCGCGCAGTTCTACTTACCAAAAAACACCACGACAACGAGAAAGCACAATACCAATGCTGGATAGGGACGTTGAAGACAACTTCAATGTTGAACAAGACGGATTTCCAAAACAGCGAGAAGGCACAATACCAACGGTCCAGTAGAAGGTGAGGCTGTAGGGTTTGAACACGAGAGAGATGAGAGAAGGAGAGAGATGAGAGAACGAGAGAGATGAGAGAATGGAAGAGATGAGAGAGCGTAACTGCAAATGAAAGAAGAATAGGGAAAGCGCGAAACGAAATTTCGTATTTTTACCTTCCGATAATACCCTCGCTTGATCAATTGTATATCCATTTTTTTTCAAATTCAGCCAATCGACAACCGCCACCTGGCATTGTCAAATCGTTGGCAAATAAATGTTGTTAAAGAAATCTTTTTGTTATACAGTAGTCATGTTAAAGAAATGACATGTTCAGCTTTTGTTTTGGTATCATTATAGTGTAGAGGTACAGTATGTAAGAATATTTCATCAAGCACTATTAATGAATTGTTAATGTTCATTAAGCTCTATTACTATATAGTATTGATTTTGTTAAGTCACAAGCGATGCAAAAGATGGTGAGAAATTGCAGGAATTGCAAGACGCGACCAAAACCAAGTTTCCTATGACAGTCATATTGAAGAATGAAACTAAAGAGAGGTTTATATTAAGAATATATAGATGAGCAGTTAATTTAAGTGGAGGGTAGATTGTGTAGTGGAGAAAGGCACGTTTGATTCCCTATTCCCCAATAATACTATGAAGCTATATTTTAGCATCGGCAAAATATGCTCTATTGTTTCATCAAATTACAAATATGATACTTACTCCTTTAACAGAGAGATGGAAAAAATGATAACGAAAGAGTGAAATTCTTCGTGTTTTTCTACCATACACGTTTATTTTGTTGAAACAAATTGTTAATACCTATAAATATTATACGTTCGTTACATTGTGAGAATGTTAGCCTCATTTTATACATTGACAATACCCCTACACGGATGCATACATAAGAAATCAAAGGTTTTAAAATTAAAATTTCAACCAATACAAAATAAAAGGTAATAAACATACCATTTACGTCTATTTCTGGTTTGATGATACTTCACACTGTCAGTGCATAAACCATCTACTCTAATTTCTAAATTTTGTTGATTTTCTTTGTTTTCAATAAATTGAGGAGGCATGCTTTTATTGAGATGTGTCGTCGCAATGTCTAATACTTTAGTAATTATTGAAGGTACAAGATCAAGATGCAAAAAAATCAGTTTGAAAGCGAAGAAAAAGGAGAGAACGAGTTCTTGAATCCAAGGAAACATCAAAACTTCAGGTAATGTTACTTTTATTAACAATTGAGCCATATTTAAGTTCCATTTGTCTTTTTCTTTGCTGACCCACTTGAGAATCATTGAACAAAAAATAATTTCCAGAGCGAAGCGGTTTCTTCTGTTTGTCTTTATATTGATCATTCTTGTTACTGCTACATATTATTGGTACAAGGGACTTTTACGGCTCTATGATTGGATGAATGAAGTGGATGAACAAAGACAAAGATATTCTCGAATCAAATGATTATCAGTTTGATTACTCCTTTTTGTTAGTCTGATTACATTATTTTTCTTCCATTTCAATATGGATATGTCTGATGTAAGTTTAATGTGCTTTTTATGGTTCCATGCATTCTTTAATCCTATAATAGGAAGAATATATAGACATCCTGAGCGTTTCTCCACCATACACTTGCCTCCAAACTAACTATCTCTGGATTGGATAGGAATCATAATTTACATCAGCCCTATTACAGTGTCTCTACCAGTACGAAATAACAAAATAATTATTCACGTCCACAAAACATATAGTTCCTCCACCGATTTTGTCCGTACTCGTTGCGAGAATCTTCAACCAGTCTGGCACGTTTACCCGCAGCAATCCCAAAGCATCGAGGAGCATACAGATTTGTAAAATTTTGAAGACTTAGCGTTTATGATAACGGTTGAAATATCGTTATTTTTATACTTAATTTTGATATTAAAAACACCCTTTATGACTTAGAAACTAGCTTGAAATCATGCTTTTGCTTAAGTTGTGAGAATAAGAGAGTTGAAGGTGGTATTATTGGTTTTATATCTGGTTTTCCTTGTTTTGACAGAAATTAAGATGAATTGGATGAAGAATTTGAAGTAGCAAGGAGTTGGAGTCAGGAAACGCTGGAAAAGTAGCACATTGAAGAATCGCAGATAGCGCTGAAAGTGATTTTGGGGCGCTGAGCGCCAAGTTCTACTGTCTCACGCCTGAGCGCCACCGCTGAGCGTCAGTTTAGTGTTGCAACCACTGCCTCACGCTTGAGCGCCATCTTTGAACGTCAGTTTAGTGTCGCAACCATCGCTGGGCGCCCTTTTGGGGCGCTGAGCGTCGACGACGTGGGCTTGGACCTGTTTTATGAACTATTTAAGGTTTTGGACGACCTAGGGTTCACATCTTTTGACATAAAAAGGCGCAGAAACACTCCTTTCATCTCTCGAAGGCAGATTTTGGATGTGGAAGCTCCGATCTTCAACTTTTAGGGTTTTAAGGTAAATTAGAAAGTGGCATTAACAATAATGAAGAAGATGAATTCATAAATACATGAGAGTAGATAAGATAAGTCGGAAACCCCAACAGCATAATCATTCCATATTTTATACACCAATCACCTGTGCATTCTTCATGTCAATTGATCAACACTTGCATTCATATTTATTTTCTGCATTATAAACACCATGATATTGTTTACAAGTCTTAATTAATCAAGAACCCACATGAATGTCTAGACCGTGAGTCTCTTGGGAAATGATACTTGGTCTTACCATTTATTATTACTTGATACGATTCGGTACACTTAGTGGAGTGTTAACAAGTTTTTGGCGCTGTTGCCGATGACTCGTGGTTTAACTATTTTATTCGTGTGATTATTTATTAGCTTTGACTTGATTTTTTTTATTTTTAGTATAACTAGTTTTGTTTTGTTTTAAAAGTGCTTTTTAGGGTTTTGTTTTCTTATGTATGCAGGGTATAATTCGAACTAGAAGCAAGAAAACTTTGGAACATCTTCATGAAGGATTGGACGAGAGTAGAAGGAGAAGGAGAATCCGAACATCTAGAGAATTATTTCCTTCTTCGGAGACACTTTTACAATGGCAGACGCACTCTGGCGGATTACACCACTAATGTTGGCCCTCATCACTTTAACAGCATTGCAAGACCAAGGGTCAATGCTACAAATATGGAGGTGAAACCGGCGTTGATACAATTGGTGAAGAGCAAGCAATTTAATGGACTGTCTCATGAAAGTCCATATGAACATCTGACCACATTCAACGAGATTTGCAACACTGTGAAGATCAATGGTGTGCCAGATGACGCTATAAAGCTTAATTTGTTTTGTTTCTCATCGGGAGGTAATTGTAAGCTATGGTTGAATTCTTTCCCAGAGGATAGCTTTACTGAATGGGAAGTTGTGGTTTCCAATTTTCTGAACAAGTAAATCCCAATGTCAAAAATCAACAAGGGTAAGTAAGAAATTTCTTCTTTCAGGCAAGGCATGGAGGAGACGTTAGGTCAAGCGTGGGATAGATACAAGATTTTATTAAGGAAGACGCCCACGCATGGCTTTGATGAAGCAAAAGTAGTCATACTTTTCCTTGGAGGTCTAGGTTCACAAACCAAATTGATGTTAGATGCCTCAACTGGAGGTAATATTAAGTGTAAGACTCCAGAGGAAGCTTTTGAATTGATTGACAACATGGCTACTAATGATAACGAGATGCATAGTGAAAGAGGAGCTCCACCTCAACAGAAGGGAGTTCTACAATTACAATCTCAAGATGCCTTGCTTGCACAAAATAAAATTATAACTCAACAAACTAGTGGAAAAATCGCTTTTTATGACAGGTAAAAATGACCTATTATGATAGGTAACCTGACATCATAGTTCTGGGCATCATAATAGGTCTGCATATTTTATGATGTACAGAAAAATCCATCATAATAGGTACAGCGTATTATGACAGACTTTCTGTCACCTATCATAATAGGTCCAGTGTATTATGATAGATTTTCACTTATCAGTCATAATATAGCGAATTTATTATGATGCAGCTGGATTTACCTATCATAATATGTAGCATTTTATGATGTATATTTTTTTCACCTATCATAATATGTAGAATATATTATGACAAGTAATTGTTCACCTATCATAATATATACTTTCAGAAATAAGCTTTTATTACACATTGTTCACCTATCATAAAAACTTGTTTTGTAAAATAAAATTCATTATTACATTTTACATATACATTCAGGTTAAGCTGACCAACAATAAATCTAATGGACCCACCCTTCCCTAGTCTTCTCATGGCAGGAGTTTTATAGCATTAAACCTATATATAATTGTCAATAAATGAAATAGGTGACTTAAATCAGTCTACTGATATTTGAAGAGAAGAAACATCATATTTTAATCCAAAGCATTCTTATGGTGTTCGGGGTCACAGAACAAGGATAATTAAATAGTTGTATACTTCCATTATTTCCTTTTAAGAGAAGGAAAAATATAATTGTATTACCTAGATTAGATTCAGTTTTGTACTTTTAGAAATGACGGAGGAATCACATTGTACTTATCACCAGTACGATATATGTTTTCATTTCAAAGCTATAAACATCATATATGCGTTAAAATATAGATAAAATACAGGATTAATATTTTGTATGACATCAAGATCAAGTTCTAAAAGATAATTTTAAAAATAAAGAAATAATTAAAATTGATAATAACTTCGACAGGTTTTCCTTCAAAATCTGTCCATATCCCCTTAAACATATATCCAAAAGTGGCATTTCATTATAGGTCTAAAGCTTAATCTTCTGTCATGTCACCTCATCCAAAATCATCTATACTCAATAAATTTATTTCACTAAATTTGCGAAAACTACCATTTTTTTTACAAAAATTATGTATAATATAATTTTTATAAAAATAGTTCTATAAATATTTTAACTATTACTTTTATTCAATCCTATTATACTATTTTATTAAAATTTATAGTTCAATTTACTGTTTTCAAGACATAACCAAATGAAATACTAAAATTTTAGTATAATAACAATATAAATATAATCATAAAAAATAATTATAATAGTATGTCCTTCTTATTCTGAATGGTTCAAATAACAGAAATTAAATTAGATTTAAAATAACTTGATCATTAAATATTACATATAGCTGTAAAAACATAATTCCAAGAATGGCAATGGTTAGGATTAAAATGGAAAAATGCATATGTTGTTGAAATATGATAGAATGACAGATACTGCAGAGAATTCATCTTTACTCTGCAATTAACAACAGCAAAAGCAAGCACTCAATAGCTTCAGGGAAGGCCAAAAAAACAGTGTATCGAGAATGGCCTTCTCCTCCGAAACCATCACTGGCCAAATATGCAAAAGGAAAGTTGGAAGGATAACTATAATAAAGCCATGCCGCTAGCTACATGTTTTTGCTCTCTCTACGAAAACTACCATCTAGACTTAATCACTATTCACATAAAGAAACAAAAAAATTCATTTATCATGCAATTTGATTTAGACGTAAACTAATTCTTTTATAGTCTACATAAATTACCATTCAGCATCACATGACAGAGTTGTTCTCCTCCCTGGTTCAGTTCGTTAAACATAATAGAGAAAGAGTTAAGCTTCTAGAACCGACACCCCATCCATGTACCAGTTTCATAGTGTGTCAAGGGTTACCCTATTTATCATGATTATATTGTGTCTAGGATTACCCTATTTATCATGATTATATTGTGTCTAGGGTTACCCTATTTATCATGTACTTGTGTATCAATTTATTCTTATAAATAGAAGATTGTGAGAGGGATCAAACAAGCCCTCTAGAATTATTTTACAGTTTCAATCTTAAGTTGGTATCAGAGCGGGTCCATCCCGCTCTGGTTTCTGTCATGTAATATATATCTGTCCGGCGCCACAATTCTTCGTCGCTCGCCACTGCCCGTCGCTGCCCGCCACCGGCCACCGTCAACCGTCGGCCACCGTCGTCCGTCGCCGGCCACCGTCTGACCACCGTCACCGTCAGGCCACCATCTCCGCCAGCCACCGTCGTCCATCACTGTCACAGTTTCCTTCGTCTAAACCCTTAGGGTTTTCTTGTTCCTCGCTAATACTATTCGTCTTCTTCAGAAATGGCGTCTGGCAGTACTCTTTCCTTCTCTGGAAGTCCATCAATTACCTCCGAGAAGCTAAATGGAAAAAATTATCTATCATGGTCTGCTGCCGTTGAAATGTGGTTCCTTGGCCAAGGGCATTATGACCACCTTGAGCGAGATGGAAGCCATGTGCCTACTGAAAAAGCTGATCAGTGGAAACAAGCAAATTTCCAGTTGTGTGCCCTGTTATGGCAATCAGTGGAACCCAAACTTCTTGTATCTTTGAGGGCTTTCAAAACTTGTCACTCCTTTTGGAAGAAAGCCCAAAGCATTTATGCCAACGATATTCAACGTCTCTATGACACTACGAACAAGCTTGCATCTCTTAAAATGGCAGACCATGATATGGTGTCCTTCATGGCTGAAGCCCAATCTGCTGTCGAAGAACTTAGATGTTTTTGGAAGTAGATCCATTAGAGGATATAAAAAAGAAACTAGACAAATTTTACATGGTGTTGATCCTTCGTGCCCTACATCCCGATTTTGATCGTCTCAGAGATAAACTTCTAACTAGTCATGAGGTCCCCTCTATGGAAACATTGACCACTCGCCTTCTGTGTGTCCCGGTATCTCAAACTCAAGAAGCGCATGAACTAGTGGAACCATCTGTCATGGTTGCCACACGAGGAAGAGAAGGACGTGGCACTAGAGGAGGAGAACGAGGCGGTCGGGGACGTCCTCAATGCACACACTGTAAAAGGATGGGTCATACTCAAGAGAATTGCTACTCCTTACATGGTTTCCCTTCCAAAACCGCCAATATTTCGAAGACTGAAACTTCCACTTCGAAAACTGAAACCTCCACTTCTATGTTTTCTGAGGATGAATATCAAGAGTATTTAAGGTTAAAGTCTAACAGCTTGGCACAACCATCTCAATCTCCCAATACATCAACAGCCTGCGTTTCTCAATCTATGGAATGTCAAAATTCATGGGTAATTGACTCAGGTGCTTTTGATCACATTTCTGGTAATACCTCTTTGTTCTCATCTATTTCTTTTCGAGAAAAACCTCATCTCATAACCCTTGCAAATGGATCTAAAACTTCTTCCAAAGGAGTCGGTCATGTTTCTTTGTCTCCCTCCCTCAATCTCAACTCAGTCCTTTTTGTCCCTAATTGTCCTTTTAATTTAATTTCCTTAAGCCAGTTGACCAAAATGTTAAATTGTTCAATAACCTTTGATCATAAATCTTTTGTTATACAGGAGCGTGGTTCGGGGAGACAGATTGGAGAAGGATATGAAGCTGGCGGATTATACCATTTTGGATCTCGTCCAAGGGTGTCCTGTGTTGTTCCTCCTAATCCTAAAGTCCTACATGATCGACTTGGCCATCCTCATTTGTCCAAATTAAAAAAGATGTGTCCTGAACTTAGTGGTCTCCAAACCTTAGAATGTGAGTCATGTCAATTAGGAAAGCATGTTAGATCTTCCTTTCCTAAAAGGTCTCAATCAATATGTAATTCTAGTTTTTTCATCATTCATTCTGATATATGGGGACCTAGTCGTATCTCCTCCTTTGGTTTTAGATAATTTTTTACCTTTATTGATGAATATTCAAGATGTACTTGGGTTTATCTTATGAAAAATCGTTCTAAATTGTTAGCTATCTTTACATCCTTTTTGAATGAAATCAAGAATCAATTTGGTCAAGTAATCAAAATATTAAGAAGTGATAATGCAAAAGAGTATTTCTCATCCTCCCTTTCTGCCATCTTGAGTTCCCATGGTATCTTACATTAGTCTACTTATCCTCATACACCACAACAAAATGGTATAGCAGAATGAAAAAATAGACACTTAGTTGAAACTGGTCGTACCCTTTTGCTTGGTACCCATATTCCTGTCCATCACTGGGGGGATGCCATCTTAACTACATGTTATCTTATTAATAGGATGCCCTCCTCCTCTCTTGATAATAAAGTCGCTTTCTCCATTTTTTTTCCTAATGACCCTCTCTTTCATACATCTCCCCGAGTGTTTGGCTGTGTATGTTTTGTTCATGACATGTCTCAGGTCTAGACAAACTCTCCGCTCGCGCTCTCAAATGTGTCTTCTTAGGCTATTCTCGACTTCAAAAAGGATATCGGTGTTACTCTCCTGAAACTAAGAAGTATTACATGTCTACCAATGTCACATTCTTTGAACAGACTCCTTACTTCTCTCCATCTGTTCAGGATGTTTCTATCCGCCAGCAGGTCCTTCCTATTCCAATGGCTGAGTCAAATAGCTCTACTGTCTCTGTCATTCCAAGTCTTGATCACAATCATTCTACACCTGTTTCTCCACATACTAAGATCATCCCACACAGGGCCCCGATGGATAATCCACCTCCCCAAGACAATGGTGAATCTCCTACTTCAGATTCTTCTCCCTCGTCACCTCCTCCCACGCCTCTTGGTGCAAATGATTCAGCATGGCCTATTACTCTCAGAAAAGGTACTCGTTCCACTCGGAACCCTCATCCCATTTATAATTTTCTAAGCTATCATCGATTGTCGCCCTCCTATTTTTCTCTTTTATCCTCAGTGTCCTCTATTGTTATACCCAAGAATGTGAAAGAAGCACTTGATCATCCTGGATGGTGACAAGCTATGATTGCAGAAATGCAGGCTCTTGACCACAATAATACTTGGGGCTGGTGCCCCTTCCCCCAGGAAAATAGGCGGTTGGTTGTCGATGGGTGTATGCAGTTAAAGTTGGCCCTGATGGTGAAATTGATCGGCTCAAAGCTCGGCTTGTTGCAAAAGGTTACACTCAGGTTTATGGTCTTGATTATTGTGACACTTTCTCTCCTGTAGCCAAGATGACTACTATTTGTCTCTTCTTTGCCATGGCAGCCATTCGTCACTGGCCACTTCATCAATTGGATATCAAGAATGCCTTCCTACATGGTGATCTTGAGGAAGAAGTTTATATGGAGCAACCTCCTGGGTTTGTTGCTCAGGGGGAGTCTGGTATGGTATGCAAATTGCATCGATCTCTATATGGCCTCAAGCAATCCCCACGTGCTTGGTTTGGAAAGTTTAGCTCCATTGTTCAAAAATTTGGGCTAAAACGCAGTGAAGCAGACCATTCAGTTTTTTATTGTCATTCTTCTCTCGGGAAATGTGTTTACTTAATAGTATATGTTGATGATATTGTCATTACAGGAAATGATGTTGTTGGAATATCTCAACTAAAAGAGTACTTGTGTAGACATTTTCAAACCAAGGATCTTGGAAGTCTCAAATACTTCTTAGGCATTGAAGTAGCGCAATCAAAAGATGGAGTTGTAATCTCCCAAAAGAAGTATGCTCTTGATATATTACAAGAAACAGGCATGATTGATTGTAGACCGGTAGACAGTCCCATGGACCCAAACCAGAAATTAAGGACAGAAGAAGGTGAATTATTCTCCGATCTAGAGAGGTATAGGAGGCTGGTTGGCAAACTGATTTATCTCACTATTACAAGACCAGATCTATCCTTTGCAGTTGGAGTGGTTAGTCAGTTCATGCAGGCTCCATGTGTTGATCATTGGAATGCTCTCATTCGCATTCTAAGGTATGTAAAGAAGGCTCCCGGGCAAGGATTGTTATATGAAGATAAAGGAATCATTCATGTCTCTGGGTATTGTGATGCAGATTGGGCAGGTTCACCTATTGATAGACGGTCTACAACAGGATATTGTGTTTTTCTGGGAGGAAACATTATTTCATGGAAAAGTAAGAAACAAAATGTAGTAGCTCGATCAACTGCGGAAGCCGAGTATAGGGCAATGGCATCACTAACATGTGAACTTATATGGGTGAAACAATTCCTTCAAGAGGTTAAATTTTGTGACATTCATACTATGAAGATGTATTGCGACAATCAAGCTGCTCTCCACATTGCATCAAATCCAGTGTTTCACGAGAGGACTAAACATATTGAAATTGATTGTCATTTTGTTCGTGAAAAGTTGTTGACCAAAGAAATATGTACTGAGTTTATTGGGTCAAACGATCAACTCGCAGATGTATTGACCAAGTCATTAAGGGGTCCTCGGATTGAGTTTATTTGTTCCAAGCTTGGTACATACAATTTGTATGCTCCAGCTTGAGGGGGAGTGTTAGGATATTTATCTTATTTTATCATCATTATAGTGTGTCAAGGGTTACCCTATTTATCATGATTATATTGTGTCTAGGATTACTGATGAGAGGGTCGCACCTCACACAAAAGTTGATTGCATAAAAGAATGCAGTATAGTACTAGGAAGTGACTCCTAGGTCGTCTCTCAAGGACCAATGTTGTGGTTCAGTCTCATAGGTCGAACACGTAGTGGGGGGTTGGTAGAAAAGTTTGTGAATGCAATTAAACTAAATTAAAATCCGAATATAAACACGGATGTAAACATAGAATAAAAATAGTTGGTCATTAAAGTTAACATTACAACTAAATTAAATGAAAACATCAAAATAAATCATTCAATGTCAAAGTGCGTGAACTAAGTGCAATGCAATAAATAAATAAGAAAACTCATTCAATGCTCTTAAATTAAATTGCAATATTGAGCTAACACATTGAATGCACGTTGAAATAAAGCATGGAAATTATAAAACAAAATTACTTCACGTGTGCCCTCTCACAAGCCGTGGCAGCGTGTTCACCTTTTCTCCATCCTAAATGATCTCTCTGCTTCCTAAACGTAACAGCCCTTTCTTATATGCTTGGATGTGAATTCTCCTTTGTTGAATGAAATCAGTCATATGCACACACACTATGAATCAGCGTGCAGCGTTCCAACACGTCACTGTGCACACCCTTCTTCTCATTTCCTTGCACTTTCGCCTTCTAAAATGACGGCTCCATTCTCCACACAAATGAATCAATGCCTCTCTTTTTTTCTTTCTTTAAAAGCAAGCCAAAAGATCAAATTAAATCCCCTCTCCGTGGAACGTGTCAGCTACTCACAAAATGGAATGCACTTTTCATACTTAAGCAATCACCGTGATGGGACAATTCAAATCAGCACCTACTCCTATCTAAATCACCCTACTACTATTCTTGAAGAAAAATAAAGACTCCATCCGTGCTTGGAAAAAGCAAACCGAGACCTCCTGGAGCTTCATCAACCAAACATGAAATTAAAATGCCCATTGAACGTAATCACCCCCCCCCTTTCCGTGTTTCCAATAAATCAATGTATTCTCACTACCTACTCCCATCAAATCAAGGATCTCCTTCTTCCAGCAAAGATAATGAAAATTAAATGTGCTTCCAGCTCACATTCCGTGAACCATTCTCCGTGCAACAACTCACACTAATCAACGTGCTTCTCCAAGGCATAAATTCTTTTCTCCAAACTATCACGTGCACTTGCTACCATGAATCAGCACCTTTCCTTTTCCCGTGATGAACATTGGAGCTTTCTATTATGACGTGATAGAAGCAGTCCTTATGTGCCTCTTGCTTCCCTTCCGTAACAGTGGCACCACATACTTCACCTAACCATCAACGTGTTGCTTTCTTGTTTCTAAAATAAATTTAAATGTGTGCCTCCCATACAAGTCGTGTCACCAAACTTCCACACGTCTCTTCCAGCACAGCGTGTAACGCTTCCCAAGTTAAATCATCATTTCTCCAAGCTAAGAAAAATGAATGTGCATTGTGTTTAGCAGAATAAAACAAAGGGAACATTCAAAATTCAAAGCCAACAAAACCGTGACAGCGTTTTTGTCACTTGAAGATGAAATCACCCATCACACACACTAGGAATCACCGTTTTCATACTCCAAGAAAAAGAGAAATGGGTTCTTCATTCATTATCCCAACGTTCCCAAAAACCCAGAGTCAAAGAGAATTTCCATTACAACAACCTCCAAAATAAAATGAGAGAGTAAAGTGGCCAAATGCAAGTGGCGGCTGGCAGCATCTCCAAGGCCGTGAGTTTCTTATAATGAGGGTGGGGTCCACACAATAAAACCCTAGGGTGCCAAGTCACTAACTTCTAATTTTGGGTCTAATCTAGTTTACCAAAAATTGACCCAAAATGTAAGAGTTGATTCAAAAATCCTAAACTACTGAATTACAATTTAATTAATTCTAAAATGTCTGTGTGGAGAGTCTTGAATTTATTTGCATTCTTCCTGATGTCCCAAAATGTATCTCCAAAATTTTTCCTGTAATCAATGATGAAAATAATTAACTCAGATAATTCAAATTAATTAAAATAAGAATTTCTGGTCAAATTAGGCACAATTAGCAAAAACGGAAAAATACCGGACGTTTAAGCACAATTCCCTTATTAATTCTAGCACAATAAACTAGGTGAAGTCAAAAAAAGATTGACTCATCAATTACCCTATTTATCATGATTATATTGTGTCTAGGGTTACCCTATTTATCATGTACTTGTGTATCAATTTATTCTTATAAATAGAAGATTGTGAGGGGATCAAACAAGCCCTCTAGAATTATTTTACAATTTCAATCTTAAGTATAAGCTTCAAAATTCAAAGGAATTAAAGCAATTGCAGAATACCACATTCTCTTCCAATCTGAACAGAGTTATACATTCAACTATAGGCACAATTCATCAGCTTTAATAGCATTTGAACTTTAGTACAACATGGTTCAAGAGAAAGTATCATACACCGAAAATAATCTCACTTCAGCAGAGCGAGATGTTCATTCATTTATTCACAAACACATATCAACAATACGTATATGGGACTATAATACTCAGAAAACATTACAAGGTATCTTACAATCTAGACCAAGATTAGCTCCCCTATCTGGATTCCTTGGTTCTCCTTTATGAAAATTAGCAGCTCCAACTCTTCTACACGATCTAAGGTAGCTTCTACTTGTCTAGATCTACAAAATTTGTTCACACAGAAACATCACTAGTGAGCCTAATGGTCACCAAATATCCATATAAGTAGCTAGAAAGAAAGTGCTTCCGTTATTTTACTTACCAATCAGACCCAGACGTAGTTCCCTCCAGCAGCTCATATAGAAATTCCACAAAGTCTTGTAGAATAAAACAACACCTGCAACAATAAAAAACACCAAAAGGCTCAAACAACCAAGCAAACCTAGCATGGAAACATTAGCAGGAAAGTACACAATCAAGGCCACACTTGGGTTTCCAGGAACAAGAAGAACATGCAACAGCACAGAGTGAGCGAAAGATCGAGACTGATCATTTGGTTCTTTATTTACAACTGACATTGCCTAATTCCATAAATTGCAGCAATAGAAAGGGAATCCACTGGAGGAAACCCTAGGTGAATCGATTAATCGATTCAAAGGCGAGATTGAACGGTAGAAATGAGGAACGAATGGAAAAAAGGTGTTTTAATCGGTGGAAAAGGTAATAAACGATTATTTAATTGGTGAAATCGAAGAAAAAGGTGAAAATAGGAAGGAAATCATGGAGAAGTATGAAACCCTAGTAGAGGATGATGTTTAAAGTTGGAGAAGACTCGCAAGGCAACAACGAAGATGAGGTTCTGTGATATGTGAATGCGTAATCAACAAGAAGCAGAGAGAATTAAGACGTACGCTCTGTTGAAGAAGTCTCGAGAATGAGAAACTCGAGAAGGAAGACACAAATTGGAGTTTCGAGGGGGGTTTGCATCGTATTATGATAGTTATTTTAATATATGTCATAATATATTTTCATTCATAATTTCCATTTTGTCACCGCACTCATTCTATTATGATAGGTGACTTTTAAGTGTTATAATATATGTATTTTTTATTATAAAAATATCATTGCTACACCTATTATGATAGGGTTTTTAAAATGTATCATAGTAAATTTTAATTTTATTACAAAATTTCCACCAGTCAATGTATTATGGTAGGTGAATGTCACCTATCATAATAGCCCGTCATGGAATCCTCTTTTTCCACTAGTGACAGTTGGAGAATTTGACGAAGACACTCGCTCAGTTGCCAAAGGAGCTGAAGAACGTTTCATAGGTTCAACAACAACTCTGTGAATTATGTGGTGGTGATCATATCAATGGTCAATGTGTTTTTCTAGTGGAGGCCCTAGAAGATGTCAATTATATGGGCAATCAGTTTCAATACCGCCAAGGAAACTTCAACCAAGGGTGGAAACCTCACCCAAGCATGGGTCAAGGTCAAAATGGACAAGCTGGACAAGCAATACAATTTAATAGACCACAGCAGCAACCATCACTATGGCAACAAAGTTAGAAGACATTCTTCAACAATTTATGCAGGTGACTATCTCCAATCACAAGAGCACTGAAGCTGCTATAAGAAATTTGGAGATGCAGGTCGGCCAACTAGCCAAGAAGATGGAAGACAAAGCGGAAAAGCAATTTGGGGCTAACAATGAGGTTAACCCTAATGAAGAGTGTAAAGCTATTGCGAGCATAGATGATGAGAGGGTGGAAGAGAGCAAAGAAAGAGAAGAGAGAATATGTGAGGTTGAGACGAAAGAGAAAGAAAAGAAGAGGGGAGAGAAAAATTTTGAGAAAATTGAAAAAGTTCTTCCTTATTCCAAGGGTCGTGAAAAAATAGATAAAGAGAGACAATATGAGCATTTTAAGGAGATCTTCAGGCAATTGGAGATTACTATACCTTTTACCGAAGCAGTGCAGCAAATTCTTGCTTATGCGAAGCACATGAAGCAATTCCTCACAAAAAAGAGATGTTTAGATGAGGAGACTATGCATGAACAAAGAGATTGCGGTGTTATTTTGGAGAAACCACTTCCTCCAAAAGTAAAAGATCCAGGAAGTTTTACTATTCCTTGCATCATTAGGAAGGTGAATATAAGGAAGGCCTTAATTGATTTAGTGTCAAGCATTAATTTGATGCCCTTATCTATGCTCAGAAAGATTGGTGATCTTGAAGTCAAGCCAACAAAGGTGACTTTGCTTATGGCGGATGGGTCTTCTAAGAAACCCTATGGTGTAGCGAAAGATGTTGTGGTTTGTATAGAGAAACTTAAATTCCTGGTGGATTTTGTGGTGATGGAGATGGAGGAAGATGAGAAGATCCCAATTATTCTTGGAAGGTCGTTTATGAAAACGGCAAAGGTAATCATCAATGTGGATGATGGGATGATAATGCTTCAAGACCAAGAGGAAAAGGTGATCTTTAATGTCTTCAAAGTTGAGCAGCAGATTCAAGAGAAGAAGACTAATCATAAAGCTGCATGTAAAGATGCACCAGTGACTAGCAAAGTTGCCAAGTTGGTCATCAAAGGTAAAAATTGTTTCTTGTCACAGGTTAGGGAAGAAGAAAAAGATGACAAAGGAAGGATGGTTCATGATGACTTGGTGGATGCTCAGTTCAAACTGGGCACACTTGTTAGATTCAAGAACAAGTTGTGGGTTGTGAAAGATGTTAAAGAAAATGGAGTGATAGAGATTGAAGCTCCATATTCAAGACGAGTCAAGAAGGTGGACCAAAAGCAATTGATGAGTTGGTGTGATGAAAGTAAGAAGCATACCAACATTAAAAATGGAACTTGAGCTTTATTCGGTCAAGCTAATGACGTTAAAAGAGCGCTTACTGGGAGGCACCCGAGTGATTTAAAAACATTAATTTCTTTGAGTTATTGTTTATTTTGGTGATGTAATTTAAAACTTTGGAACATTGTTTTATTTTGTTATGAGACTGCTATGGCATAGCATCTACTGATGGATGCTAGGTGACAGAGTATCTACTGAATGATATTATGCTTATACACACACACCTACTGATGGGTGTCGGTGAGAAAGATATGCATCTACTGAAGGATGTTGGAGGATTCATGGGTCAGACTCGTGACGTTAAACAAGTGCTACTTGGGAGGAAACCCAGTTGTTTGAATTTATCTTTCTTTTGATTTATTTCTGTTCTAGTTGCATTATAGGTTCTTAATTGTTGAATGTTTGAGTGGTGTGAGAGATTAAATGCATTGATTGGGTGAGAGTATATGAAGTGAGTGGAAAACGCATGAAATGCGAAAAATTGAGAGTTGAAGCTGAGTAAATATTGGTTAAGTATGCTTAGGGTAAGCAAGAAAAGAGGAGAGAGTGAACCGCACACACCGCTCAACGCCAGTTTGGGGCGTTGAGCGCGATTTCTACATATTTGGGTTTATAGGTTAAAATTGGGCTCAGCGTAAGTTGACCCATGAGATACTTTCCTTACCCTAGGTCTCGCCCTAGCCGCCCCATTCACTCTTCACTCTTTCTAGCCACTTCAAAGCACTCTCCAAAGGTTTTCTCTCCACTTTCTCCTTCATCCTCCTCTACAAAACCCTTTCTCCACCTATTTTTCTCCATTTTTTCATCCAAGTTTGGGGTTTGTTGAGAGCACTGCTGTTAAAGTTTGATATTCCAAATTTCATTTGGCATTCTTTGCATATTGAACATTTTCAACCAAGTAAGTACATGCATTTACATTCTAGGGCATTTGAAAGCATGATTTTGAATGAATATGTTTGTCTAAGCATGATTCTTGAGGAACTTTGATGTTTATGTATGATTTGTTGAAATAATCACTGTTTGGACCAATTAAATTGCTTGATTAAGGACTGGAACTGTGAAAAATGCATGTAAGTAGCATTAAAGGCCAGCTAGGGCTATTTTTTATTTGAACTGATTGGCGTTGAGGGCCCTTGAGGGGCGCTCATCGCGATTTCTGCAAAATGTGTTTTTTATGGTTACTAATCATTTGTTGTTGTCTGGTTGGATTTTTTCTATTGCAGGTGACGCTAAGGGCCCCTGTTTTTAGTGTCGTCAAAATGGGTTGAAACCCGTGAGCCAACCCGGCTCACCACGGGTTTGAGCCGGGTTGGGTTGGAAAAAAATGCAAAATTTTTTATGCGACCCAATTTTGACCCGGGTCACTAAAAACCCGGCTCACACGGGTTGAACCCGTGGTGGGTTGGGTTGGCTCACCAACTCACCTATTTTTTTAATTAAAATTAATTAATTAAATTAATTATTCAAATCCTATTTTTTTATTGAAATCAAATTAATTAAATTAATTATTCAAAATGCACAACCTTTACTTAGCAGTAGAGCCTTTCGTGCGGTTGTCTTTCCAAAAGTTCCCCTATGCAAATAAAACCCTAAGATTATAGATTGGATAATATTATAGAGGGAGATAAAGAAGAATATGCTTCAAGAGAGCATAATACTGTGAATTTATCAATTCATGACTCCAATTTAATAGATGGATAATATTATAGATTGGATAATTCAGAAATATATCATTTGTTTGATCTTGTTTTTAGACCTATCTACAAGCATGACAATTTTATCTTGTGCTATATATTTTTATTAACGACTATATGTAGTTTCTTGGTCAAACGGTTGTGTATGTCTCATTAAACTAAATTAGCAAAATTTTATGCTTGATAGCTTATAATATATATAACAATATATTTCTTTTGTTTCATTTTCTTTTATATCAATTGGTCCAATTATTATTGTTTCAATTTGATCGATCAAAGTAACATGTTAAGAATCTGAGAAGAAGAGGGTGAAAAAAAGTTAGTTAAGTGAGCCAATGAGCAAACCCGTTTAACCCACCAACCCCGTGGTGGGTCGGGTCGGGTTGGGTTGGGTTACCCGTTTTGACAGCTCTACCTGTTTTTCCCTCAGCGGTGATAAGAAGAGTGGGTTTGGATTGTTTTTTAATGTTCATATACTAATGCTTGATAATGCTTCTTGTGGTTTTGTGAATTATTTTTTATGCAGGGATGGCCTCCTCATCAGGGAAGAGAGTTAAAACCATGGGAAACAAGAGAAAGGATCTGGAACGTTTCTATTTAAACAAACTCCTTTCTCATAAGCATGAGCGACACTTCCAAACAATTCAAGATTGAAAGCTTTTGATGGAGCGAAAATTGGGGTGGATACCATCCTTGGCCCCGCAATTTGGAGTGGAATTAGAAAGAAGAGGATGGGAGAATGTAACTACTTACCCTACACTAGCAAACATAGCAGTAGTCAAGGAATTTTACACCAATGCAAGGCCATATGGCAACACTCATAAAGAGAATTACATGAGCTATGTGAGAGGAAAGATTATTCGGTATGATCCTAATACTATTAACAGGTTTCTGCATACTGAGTGGGCTAGTGAACAGTGTCAGTTTGCACTGAGTATGGAGGAGGGAGCAGATTTTGATGATATAGAGAGGACATTGTGCGTACCTAGAGGAAGCTTTCAGAGGAACAGGAATGATGCGCCCATTCATATTAAGAGATCCCATTTGACTCCTATGGCAAAGTACTAGATGACATTCACTCATGCCAACATTCAGCCGTGTTCTCATGTGTCTGATATCACTGTCAATAGGGCTATCTTCCTTTATTGTGTGCTTAGAGGGTTGAATATTAATATTGGGCAAGTCATAGCAAATGAGATTCAGACTTGTGCCAGTTCTGTGAACAACAAAGCACCTTTGGGGCATCCATCTTTGATCACGCATCTTTGTGAGTTAGTTGGGGTGAACACTAACACACCGCCGATGGAGCGACCAAGGAAGGAGATTGATTCTTCCTACTATAACCAATATTACATGCTGGATGAGGCGGCCCAGCCAGTGCCACCATCACATCCTCCTAGAGTTCATAGGAGGGGACCACCACTAGCACATGCGCAGCCTCAGGATGCAGAGCCTTTTCAGATGAGGACATGTATATGTCCTTGATGGAGTCTAGGATACAGGCATTGCATGGAGGGCAGGTGGCCACTACAGAGATGATTATAGGGATGTATGATACACCCCCTAAACCGTAGTGGACGAGGGACGAGTTTAACACTGTGGTGGGTTGGCCAGAGGATCAGGCATAGGCTAGTGGAGCTGGAGCAGCTGAAACTTCGGCCATGGAGGATGATGATGAAGATAATGATTATGAAGATGGTGATGAAGAAGAGGAAGATGACGAT
Source organism: Vigna reflexopilosa (assembly GCA_027742785.1). Taxonomy (NCBI): domain Eukaryota; kingdom Viridiplantae; phylum Streptophyta; class Magnoliopsida; order Fabales; family Fabaceae; genus Vigna; species Vigna reflexopilosa. The sequence goes on from CM050919.1 coordinate 14,053,735, forward strand.
GAGGAGGAGGACTCAAATGATAGTAGAGGATGATGATAGCATTTACTGATGAATGTTATTTGTAGTAGAACATGATGTTTCTTATCTTTGTCTTGTGAACTTTATTTTGCTTCTGTTTTTAGAATAGGTGTTGATGTACTCAGTTTGAGACTTATATCTGATGCGATTGTTTGATATTGATTTATGTGTGATGAGTATTTCTTGATGATGCTTTGATATTGATTGATGTTGAGATGGTGCACAAGATGTTGATATACAGGTGGTTGTTAACAAACTGTGTGAACAAATGCATGATGTTATGATTGTGATTATGATGCTAAGCAGGATGTGTATTTGGTATATGTGGAACATTGAATTAGCTTATATGTGAGGTTTTGAACTCCAGAGTATTTGTTGTGAATGATTGTTATTCTTTTGAAAGCATGAATGATTTTTCCCAGGTTTCTATGATTGAACTACTTGCTTGCTTGCGTCTTATGATCAAGGTCATTTTTGATTACCCTTTTTCTTAGCCAATGCATGATTTTAGCTCAAATGAAAGAGAGCACGAATTGTTCTACCCTTTTTGAACCTTAAGCCTTAAACAAATTATAATAATCTTTTGTGAAAATCTTTACCTTGAGTTAAGTTGAGAATCATGGTGTGGTATTGATAAAGGTTCAAGTTTGGGGTTGATTGGGAGAATTGAAAAAGAAAGTAAGGAAAAACATTGAGCTAAGTATTGAGCAAGTATGAAAAAGAGAAAAGAAAAATAGAATGCAAAGAAAGAAAAGCTCAATGCAAAAAGGGGAAAGTTGGGAATGAGTGAGATTGGTTTGTCTAAAGAGAGATTGTATTTGAAGGATAAATTTATGAATGACTTTCTTAAGTCAAGGATTTTGTGATCTTGAAAAACCAATTTTTCTTCTTAGCCCAGCCATGTTACAAGTCATGGAAAGTCCTTGTGATGATACTTGTTTGTAAGTATGTTTGATTGTGGTAAATGAAAGGAAATTTTGTTCTATGTAACATTGGGATAAGTAGAGTGAAGGAGTGACCTCTATATACACCTGTGTGATTGAGTGAAACACTTTGTCTGGTGAGGAATAGTTCCATGAATACATGATTACATCTATGCTTAGTTAATTGATCATTCATGAGAATAGCATATGTTGGATATTATGTGATTATGTGCACACCATGACGGGTGATTTTAATCAAGGCATGTGTACATCTTGACTGAATTATATTTGATGAGCTTATTTGAGTAATTACTTATCTTGGAAGAAAGAGTTTTTGAATGTGTAGAACCATTGTACTAATTGGTGGAAGACTTAGTTATATCTTGTTTGCTTGAGGACAAGCAAAGTTCTAAGTTTGGGATTGTGATAATGGTTGAAATATCGTTATTTTTATACTTAATTTTAATATTAAAAACACCCTTTATGACTTAGAAACTAACTTGAAATCATAGTTATGCTTAAGTTGTGAGAATAAGAGAGTTGAAGGTGGTATTATTGGTTTTATGCCTGGTTTTCCTTGTTTTGACAGGAATTAAGATGAATTGGATGAAGAAGTTGAAGTAGCAAGGAGTTGGAGTCAGGAAAGGCTGGAAAAGTATCACATAGAAGAATCGCAGATAGCGTTGAGCGTCATTTTGGGGCGCTGAGCTCTCAGTTCTATTGTCTCATGCCTGAGTGCCACCGTTGAGCGTCAGTTTAGTGCTGCAACCACTGTCTCACGCCTAAGCGCCACCGTTGAGCGTCAGTTTAGTGCCGCAACCACCGCTTGGCGCCCTTTTGGGGCGCTGAGCGCCGACGACGTGGGCTTGGACCTGTTTTATGAACTATTTAAGGTTTTGGACGACCTAGGGTTCACATCTTTTGACAGAAAGAGGCGTAGAAACACTCCTTTCATCTCTCGGAGGCGGATTTTGGATGTGGAAGCTCCGATCTTCAACTTTTAGGGTTTTATCTTTCATTCTTTTCCATATTTCCATCTAGTTTCACCATGTCTATGGTGAACTAAACCTCCATTGTTGTTGGGGAAACGATGTAATCCTTTGAAACTCTCATGTATTGAATTGATTTAAATTATAAATGTTTTACTTCATTAATTGTTAGGGTTTTTCCTCTACGCTCTATGGATGCTTTGTTTAACTCATTCAATTGCATGATTATTGATGTTGTCGATATGGAAACATATGGGGAAATCTAGAACTGGGGAAATTCTCCCAAAAGCAATATTACCTAGACATAGGGATAGGAGGGTTGGTTGTCTTTAAGCTTCTGTGCGAATGTAATGCATAATTAATTGTTGGGGATACAAGACATTGTGATCTAGTAATTAAGAGTAGGCTTTCTTCACCTAGACATCGGGTTTAAGGTAAATTAGAAAGTGGCATTAACAATAATGAAGAAGATGAATTCATAAATACATGAGAATGGATAGGATAAGTCGGAAACCCCAACAACATAATCATTCCATATTTTATACACCAATCACCTGTGCATTCTTCAAGTCAATTGATTAACACTTGCATTCATATTGTTTTCTGCATTATAAACACCATGATATTGTTTACAAGTCTTAATTAATCAAGAACCCACATGAATGTCTAGGTCGTGAGTCTCTTGGGAACTGATACTTGGTCCTACCATTTATTATTACTTGATACGATTCAGTACACTCGCAGGAGTGTTAATAGTTTACATAGTCCTAGAGATCAAATTCATCGAACTCAAAGGTGGAATCAGATTCTTCCAAGTGCTTTTATAAAGGTTAGCTTGCTTTTGGAAAAAAAAAAGAAAAAAGAAAATTGTTGAGTTTTGTTTGCTTGCGTAAGCATTATGGATAAGGTAGGAGAGGAGGTGTGCGGTTGTAACGTCAACAGGGGTTTTGATGAACAAAAAGAGTGGAAGAAGGAAGGAGAGAAGCTAGTGAAGATTCAAGAAAGGAGATAAAGGAAGAGGAAGGGAGAGAAGCAGTGAAAGATTGACTCAGTGTCAGAAAAAGAAAAAATGATGTGGCACATCGTTAGCTAGCTCAGCCTGATTTTAAAGCGTCTGTTTTGGAGGATGAAAAGTTATAGTTTCTTTAAGGATAAAGATCAAAGTATATCAAAGTTTAAAAAAGGAACTAAAACTAAAATCGCTTAATAGTTGAGGAACTAAAAGCATATTTAACCTTAAAAAAAATATCTATTATATCAATCAAATCACTAAAACTTTCATAAACTTTACTTCTAAATTTATTAACTTTTATCTCTAAATCCCTTAAAAAAATACTTTACTTCTATATCCATTAACTTTTATCTCTAAATCCCTTAAAAAATATTTTATCACAAAATTCACTTAAATTCATTCATTCAGTCACGAGAGTTACTCCCTCCACCACCACACACAACTCCCTGCACATTCTCATTCCTTTTTTACCCTTCCGTAATATTTAATTTTTGGTTTTATTTTTTTTTACCAACAACCAACCACTTCACTAATTTATATAAATGTACCTCCACAACAGTCCACCACTTCCACTTCCGCTTGAATGAAATTCTTCTCAATCTTCTTCTCCCTTATTGTTATTTTTTTTTGCTGAAAGTTTGGTGGTGTAGTGTGGGGTTATTGTGCTGTGTTTGGTTGGAGATGTTTCGTTTCATAGTAGTGCAAGAAGGTGCTCCATTACTATTGATTAGAGGAAGCTTGGTGCAAGAAGGTATAATGGTGGGAGATATGTGCAAAGTTTGAATATATAAGAACACAGTAACATATGTGAATATGTGTTGTATTCTTAAAAGGATGTCAACATCCATGGACAGATATTGACATCCGTTAAAGGACAAAACACTACCACCGCACCACCACCATACCACCACCGCACCACCACCACATCAACACCGCACCACCACGGCACCACCAACACAAGCAAAGAGACCAAAATGAAGAAGAAAAAAGTAATGAATTCCACACGGATATAGAGAATGCAGGGGAATAACCGGATATGGAGATGGAGAGAAAGAAAGAGAGTGAGAGTTGGGGGGATGGGGCTGGGTGGCTGTGAGGAAAAATAAGAGGTAGTGAATTAGGTTCTCATATGAAAGTAAAAAGATAAATGGTTAAACTAAAATAGGTAATTTTATAATTAAAAAAATTTTGAAGAGCTGTAGGTAGCAGTTAGGGTGGTGAAGGGAAACTTATCTCTCTCAAATTTATCTCTCAAATAACAAATAACACAGTCCAAAAGTGCATCCCAAAAATGTACGAAACTTATCAGATTGGAGCATCCTAGCCCAAGACAAGAAAAAACCTCAAACCAGTAGATACTTGAAATCACATGAAAAAATCTCACTTATGTTTTGTTTAACTACTTACATATTATAATTTAAAGAACTTTTGAATTATAATTACCTATCTAAAAGTTCTATAACACCAAGAATTTACAGATTAATTCAACTTTGTTAAACATCAAAGCTGATCTTACAAAATGAAATATATTTGAACTATAATAGACCCTCCGTCCAACTTTTCTTAGGATTCTTTAAGAAAAACACATTCCATAACATACATCCGAGCTTTTAAAACTAAATAAAGAGCTTATTAGTTAACTCGCAAAATAATTATAGAACGTACTGCATCTACGTTTTCTTTAAATACAAGTTTGAGTATTTAGTCTTGTTCAATCAACCAAAAAGTAACTATGTTTTATAACTAAGCTAATTCTTTTAATCTCTTCAAATAGCATTAATTCTTAATTAAGAATTAGATTTTTAAGCACATTATAGAGCTTGTTTGATTGGTAGTACAAGTTCTAAAAGTATAATCAATATTAGGATTTTTCTTTTTTTAAAGTCACGTTCCAATCACATTCAAGATTTAAAATAAAATATTGAGACAGTATCGCCCTATCTGCTTTTGGGCAAAGAAACCTTAGCAGTATATTGTTTGTTACTGAATATCTCAAATGTTTTTGATTTACAGAAGAAATAGAAAAATATGACAGTAATCTTTATGTGTAGAAACAATTATATAAATGATTTGGGACTAGGTGAGAATGAGAGCAGCCTAACCTACAAATATATTATTATTTACGGTTACGGTTCAGGGCATCCCAACCTTTGTATAACTTGACTTTATACAAGCATGATACACCACAATTTCTATCCTGCTCCCCGTACAGAGTCAGTCTCCCTAAAACTAACGCTAGTCCTACCACTTGTATCTAACTTCCTATTCCTATGCTCTATTGTCAGGATCAAAAAGGGCAAACACCTCCACCATTCCTTTAACTATCTACCAAGCCTGTTCCTGTACAAAATACCATCTATCTCCACCTTTGAACTTGGGGGAGGTGGTTGGAACCCAGTTGAATGCAGCAAAACTGAATCATGTGGGTCAAATATCACAAGAGGGAAAATATCTAGAGTGGGGAGAAGACGACAATGAAGGGGAAATCTTTGAGTCTGAATTTCTAAACGTGCCGCCTGAGCCGCGTCCCAAATCACCAAAAATATAATCAGCAAAGTCATCCGTACTGGTTGAATCACTCGTGCTATCTGTACTGCAAGAACCTTCGTCAGAATTGCTGCTTATAAGGGATGAATTATCACTTGATGAATCTTCTTCCAAAATCCTTCTCTGGCGGAGAAACTTTGAATAGATAGCATCAAAGGAAGGTGAACCATCTACAGAAGTCAAATTAACTCCAGCACCAGAAACAGTAGATAGTCGTCCCTTCACTACGGCAATTTTTCCATTGAGTTTCCATTTTAAATCTGAAGATACTATACTGTTCCTGATTAATCTAGGGGCCCTAGGTGAGCACCTACCAGGAAGTTCAGAGAGTCAGGGAAGCATGAAATATGATATAATTAAAAGAAATCTAAGACGGTGACCAATAAGATATCAACCAAAAAATAAATCCATAATCAGAAGGGTTACCTTGCATAGAAAAGCATGTATGCTCCTTTTGCCAAGACGCTTTCCAATTCAACAGATGTCACCTACAAGACAAGTATGATTTGATGATTAAATGAGTTCTAAGCTACATCTGCAGTGGAAAATAGATCAAAAATAGACTCTGTATCTTAAATCCACAAACACAACGCAAGTACAAGATTAGTTTTCAATATAAGCAATACAATTGTATTTTTGACACAAATTTGTTTTCAATTAAATAATAGAATCACGGATAATGAGTTGTTTTTAAACAGATCATATAAATACACTAAGATTATGTACTTCAAACTTTATTCAAATATTGCTTATAACAAACTACAGATGGCAATTTCAGCTTATGATAACCAATGGGTAAGGGAAAGCATAAATCCACAATATATATAAGAACCATACAAATATGCTCTCAGAAATTCAAATAAATGGAAACTTGACATACCACGCTATCATCGACCTTGAACCACCTGCTTTGAAAATTCTTCACATAGCATACATAGTGACCCGAAAAAGTAGTATTCATAGTATCCAGGTGAACAACTACCCCATATAGCCTGTATATAGCCAAATCACTAGTCCCACTCATAAAAGGTGCCAAGTCAAGTATTTCAGGAAACTGGATAGGTTTATTGAGCTTCCCAAATTTTCCTGACTGCAAAACAGCAAATATAATCTTCATACAAGACAGGTGGCAAAACCTTCAACTTAAATTTAACACAAAAATACCTTAAATCTCTTTAATGCAATTGTAAGAACATTAGGTGCCTCCAAAACTGTCATCCTCTTCTTGGCCTTCTCGTAAGACTTACACCTGTTTAACATAGAAAAGGAAACTATTTTAGTCACAAAAGCTTAGAAAGGAAAAGATATAAAACTCAAACAATAATGTACTACTACAAACAGTGTGACAAAGATGACCTCACTTAACACATGAAGTTTTAAAAAAAACAACAGAACAAACAGCGTGACAATTTTTGGCCAACAGAACACTAGAGGGAAAAGAAGATAAACAAGAAAGCAATGCTCTTTTGGTGGTGGTGACCATAAAATAAAACAAGATTTTCATTTCATTAGACAGGTAGAATGAAAAAAGCAGAGTTGTTTCATTCTGTGAGCGTATGCAGTCGTGTGAGGTTTGAGTACATTACCAAACCTCGAGGAGCTCGGCCTAGAGGAAGAGCACGGCCTTGATGGAGAGCTCAACCTTGAAGGAAAGCTCGGCCTTTATGAAGTGCTCGGCCTTGATGGAGAGCTCAGCCTTGAGGGAGAGCTCAGCCTCAAGAGCTCGACTAGAGGAGCTCAACCTAGGGGAGCTTGGCTTGGAGGAGCTCAGCCTTGGGGAGCTCGACTTAGGAGAGCTCGGCTTGGAGGAGCTCAGCATGAAGAGCTCGGTTAGAAGGGAGCCCGACCTAGAGGAACTCAGCCTAGGAGAGCTCGATAGGTGGAGCTCGGCCTGGATTGGTGAGCTCGGCATGGAAGAGCTCGACCTGGAGAGCTTGGCATGGAAAAGCTCAGTCTAGAGAGCTCGGCCTAGAGGAACGAGTCCAAACGGACATATGATACAGTTACTTTAATAATAACAATTACAACAATACAACCTAATTTTTATAATATCTCATTAGATAATTATTTCACTACTTTATTATTTTTATATACAAAATGAAAACAATTATTAACAAATAAAAGAAAAACTGTGAGTAAGTACGGGTCATTCAATTACTTAATCAAATAAATGACAAAAAGAAAACACAGGCAATTGGTTGAATTTCTAATTTAATTGTTTAGCATTATTCAAATTTCCCAACAAAGACCAGGCATACCCTTCTAAATCTCATAAAGTTTAGCATAACACATACCACGTAATGAAAATGTTGAAGCCCTTAATAGAGATACTACATTTCTCAAAAATAATACGAGGTTATACAAATCAATTTCACTTATTCTCATAAAAAAATTATGTTCTCTTTCATATTTCATTAGCTTCCATGTAATTTATACAAGGTAGTACAAAGTCAGGACTCATCCAAAAGAGTTAAAATATTGAGAAAAGTGTTAGAATTATTGTTAGAATGATTAGTATGAGCTGTGTGTGTGCTGTCAAGCATGAGCTGTGTGTGTGTGAGTTGTGTTCCAACCAAAGTGAGTTGGAAAGGAAATGGGTAGTTACTTTCTTTCCCTATAAATGTAATGCTAATGTAAGAGGAGAGGCAAGCCTTCTCACTCAATAATATGTCTTTATGATTTCTGTGTTTATTCAATATGGTATCAGAGCGGGTCGATCCCGCTCTGGTTTTTTTCTTTCCTCAGTTGAGCTATCAGATATAGCTCCACCATTATCACTCATCATCTACCATAATCATATATCAACCTCTTTTTTCACAAACTTTATTCACTGCTTGGCACACCCATCACCACATATCGCTACCTTTCTCTGCCGTCCGCCGCCATCCGCCGCCGTCCGCCGCCGTCGGTCAACCCAGTTTCGTCCGGCGACCAGCAGATCTGGAGCGCCTCTCCGAGCGACAGATAACCCCGCCGGAATCAGTCCAAGCGTCCTCTCCACGTGCCTCCACGCGCCACCTTTCTCCGGCTGAGCTTGGGCGCGTACTGTTCACGCGCCGCCGTGCCGACGTCGGAATCACTTCGTGCTGCTTCCAATCGACTCGCCGGACCTTCCTCTCTCTGTTCTGTCCCTCCATAGCAGCCATTACAGCCATTTCTGAGTTGGGTATACAAAAGGCTTCATTTTCTCTTTCTCACTGCATTGCTGCTTTCTTTTTTTTTTTCTTAGAGTTCAGATTATAGACACCGTACAATGGCAACTGGCAGCATTATCTCATTGTCAGGAAGTCCCAATATCACTTCTGAAAAACTGAATGGGAAAAATTATTTATCTTGGTCCGCTGCTGTTGAAATGTGGTTTCTTGGCCACGGATGTTATGATCATCTTGAGCAAGATGGAACACACGTACCAGCTGAAAAAGCAGATCAATGGAAACAAGCAGATTTCCAACTATGTGCTTTGTTGTGGCAATCCGTAGAACCACAAATCTTCATATCCCTTAGAGCTTTCAAGACATGTTACTCTTTTTGGAAGAAAGCTCAAAGCATTTATGCCAATGACATTCAACGTCTGTATGACACGGCGAATAAACTTGCATCCCTTAAAATGGAGAATCATGATATGGTATCCTTTATGGCTGAAGCCCAATCCGCTACTGAAGAATTGCGGATGTTTTTAGAAGCAGGATCTTCTGAAGATATCAAAACAAGGTTAGACAAGTATTATATGGTAATGATTCTACGAGCTCTGCATCCCGACCTTGCTCATATCCGAGATCAACTTCTCACCAGTCATGAAGTTCCCTCCATGGAATCCTTGACCACACGTCTTCTTCGGGTTCCGATGCCACACCCTCAAGAAACTTTTGGGGCAGTAGAGCAATCTGCCATGATTATTGCCCGCGGAAGAGGACGCGGTACTAGAGGAGGAGGACGAGGAGGAAGTGGAGGTCGAGGGCGAGGTCCATGTACATATTGCAAAAGGATGGGTCATACCCAAGAGAATTGCTACTTATTGCATGGTTTTCCTCCAAAAACCGCTAATATCTCTCAGTCTAACCCTTCAGATTCAAAATTTACTGAAGATGAATATCAGGAGTACCTACGGTTAAAATCCAATAGCATGGCACAAACATCTTCAAGTACAGCGTGCATTTCTCAATCTCACAAAGATCAAACTTCATGGGTAATTGATTCGGGTGCTTCTGATCATATCTCCGGTAATACCTCTTTGTTCTCAACCCTTTCTTTTCAAGAAAAATCTCATTTAATAACCCTTGCAAATGGTTCAAAAGTCTCATCAAAGGGCATTGGTCATGTCTCCCTGTCTCCACCCTTAAATCTCCAATCGGTTCTATTTGTTCCTAACTGTCCTTTCAATTTGATTTCCTTGAGTCAGTTAACCAAATCATTGAATTGTTCAATAACCTTTGATAACAACTCCTTTGTTATACAGGAGCGTGGGACAGGGAAACGGATTGGAGAAGGATATGAAGCAGGAGGATTATACCATTTTGGATCTCATCCCCATGTGTCATGTGTTGCAGCTCCTACTCCTAAACTATTACACGATCGGTTTGGTCATCCTCATTTGTTAAAATTAAAAAAAATGTTCCCTGAACTTGGTAATGTCAATAGTTTAGAATGTGAGTCATGTCAACTTGGAAAACACGTTCGGTCTTCCTTTCCTAAAAGGTCACAAACAACGTGTGATTCTAGTTTTTCCATTATCCATTCTGATATTTGGGGACCTAGTCGTGTCTCGTCCTTTGGTTTTCGGTATTTTGTTACTTTCATTGATGAATATTCAAGATGTACTTGGGTTTATCTTATGAAAGATCGTTCTGAATTGTTATCCATCTTTACCTCCTTTTTAAATGAAATCAAAAATCAATTTGGCCAAGTTATCAAAATTCTAAGTGACAATGCCAAAGAATACTTCTCTTCCAATTTCTCTGCAGTTTTAAGCTCTCATGGTATACTACATCAGTCTACTTGTCCTCATACACCACAACAAAATGGTATAGCAGAAAGAAAAAACCGACACTTGATTGAAATTGCCCGTACTCTTCTGCTTAGTGCCCATATTCCCACTCATCACTAGGGCGATGCCATTCTCACTGCATGTTATCTTATTAATAGGATGCCCTCTTCTTCTCTTAATCATAAAACTCCTTTTTCCATTCTTTTTCCCAACCAACCTCTCTTTCACACCTCTCCTCGCATCTTTGGTTGCGTATGTTTTGTTCATGACATGTCTCCTGGACTAGATAAACTTTCTGCTCGTGCAATCAAATGTGTCTTCTTGGGATATTCACGGCTTCAAAAAGGTTATAGGTGTTACTCTCCTGAAACTAAGAAGTACTTTATGTCTGCAAATGTTACCTTTTTTGAACAAACTCCCTACTTCACTTCATCTGAACAAGAGATTGAGGGTATCCAACAGGTCCTTCCTCTTCCCATGATTGCGTCAAATATTCCTCCTGTGTCTACAACTCAGCATCCCAATTCCCCTGAACCATCATCTCCCAATGTTACACAGGTAGAACATCCAGAAAATGGTGAATCCTCTCCTTCAGATTCTTCCTCACCGTCACTTACTCCCACGACTCCCGAAGATGATTCAGGTTGGCCCATTGCTCTTCAGAAAGGTACTCGTTCCACTCGCAACCCACACCCAATCTATAACTTTCTTAGTTATCACAGATTATCTCCTTCCTATTGTACACTTATATCTTCAGTGTCTTCAGTTGATATACCTAAAAATATGGAAGAAGCACTTGCTCATCCTGGTTGGCGAGAGGCAATGATTGAAGAAATCCGAGCTCTCGAACAAAATAAAACTTGGGAGTTGGTACCTCTTCCACAGGGTAAAAAGGCAGTTGGTTGTCGATGGGTGTATACAGTTAAAGTTGATTCAAAAGGCAACATTGATCGTCTCAAAGCTCGTTTAGTTGCCAAAGGATACACTCAAGTTTATGGCATTGATTATTGTGAGACCTTCTCTCCTGTGGCCAAGATGACTACTATTCGTCTATTCTTTGCAATGGCAGCAATTCGTCACTGGCCACTTCATCAACTCGATATAAAAAATGCCTTCCTTCATGGTGATCTTGAGGACGAAGTTTATATGGAGCAACCTCCAGGGTTTGTTGCTCAGGGGGAGTGTGGAATGGTATGCAAATTGCATCGCTCTCTATATGGTCTCAAGCAATCACCACGTGCTTGGTTTGGAAAGTTTAGCTCTATTGTTCAACAATTTGGCTTGAAACGAAGTGAAGCAGATCATTCAGTTTTTTATTGTACTACATCTCTTGGGAAATGTGTTTATCTAATAGTATATGTTGATGATATAGTCATCACAAGAAATGATGTTGTTGGAATATCTCAACTGAAGAAACACTTATGCAAACATTTCCAAACCAAAGATCTTGGAAGCCTCAAATACTTCTTGGGCATTGAAGTAGCTCGGTCAAAAGATGGAATTGTAGTCTCTCAGAGGAAATATGCTCTTGATATATTACATGAGACAGGAATGATTGATTGTAGACCAATAGACAGTCCTATGGACCCAAATCAAAAATTAGCTTCAAGCGAAGGTGATTTGTTCTCCGATCCAGAAAGATACAGAAGACTTGTTGGAAAACTGATTTATCTCACTATTACAAGACCGGACCTATCTTTTGCAGTTGGAGTGGTCAGTCAATTCATGCAGGCTCCATGTCTTGGCCATTGGAATGCTATCATTCGTATTCTAAGATACCTAAAAAAGGCTCCTGGACAAGGGTTGTTATATGAAGATAAAGGAAGCATTCAAGTCTCTGGATACTGTGATACAGATTGGGCAGGTTCGCCTATTGATAGACGGTCTACTACTGGATATTGTGTTCTCCTTGGGGGAAATATCATTTCATGGAAAAGTAAGAAACAAAATGTAGTAGCCCGATCAACAGCTGAAGCTGAATATAGGGCTATGGCATCACTAACAAGTGAACTTATATGGGTGAAGCAATTTCTTCAAGAGCTCAACTTCTGTAACATTCAAACCATGAAGATGTATTGCGATAATCAAGCTGCTCTCCACATTGCATCAAACCCAGTGTTTCACGAGAGGACCAAACATATAGAGATTGACTGCCATTTTGTTAGGGAAAAATTGTTGTCCAAAGAAATTTGTACTGAGTTTGTTGGGTCAAATGATCAACTTGCAGATATGTTAACTAAGTCCTTAAGAGGACCTAGAATTGAATTTATTGGTTCCAAGCTTGGTACATACAATTTGTATGCTCCAGCTTGAGGGGGAGTGTTAGAATTATTGTTAGAATGATTAGTATGAGCTGTGTGTGTGCTGTCAAGCATGAGCTGTGTGTGTGTGAGTTGTGTTCCAACCAAAGTGAGTTGGAAAGGAAATGGGTAGTTACTTTCTTTCCCTATAAATGTAATGCTAATGTAAGAGGAGAGGCAAGCCTTCTCACTCAATAATATGTCTTTATGATTTCTGTGTTTATTCAATAAAAAGTATGAGTTTAATTTTCAGGTGTTACCGTCCTCTTATAACTAGTAAACAAGGGATGTCTTCAAACCTCTATTGTAGCTCCCTGCTCAGGGTTACAGATCCTAAGTATGAAATATTATCTCCTTCAATTTAATATATAAACTGCAAGATCCAATTCAAAGTCATGCTCACACATTTACTGGAGAGATATTTAGAAGTTTGTTCTTAAAACCCCAGATTAATATTAATGCAAACCAACCCTAAAATCCCTCAATATCTCAACTCTTTCGCAGATAATGTTCATAGTTTTCACACAATGAGTAGTTACAAAAAACCCTCACGCACCAATACGTTGCTATTATCAGTAAAAAAAAAATTCAAATTACACTACCTCTAATTTTCTTGAATGGATAATACACTGAGTGCTTACAACACACCTTATACAACAATGCCTTGCTATTATCAGTACAAACAAAAAACAAAAACTTCAAGTTCCACTACCTCTATTTTTCTCGAATGGAAATATTAAGCTAAAAGAGAGGCAAATATCACCTAACTTCAAAACGGTATGCACTAACATACTCTTCGAGCTTGTTTAGTTATATAATATTGTAAGCATTCCACTACCTCTATTTTTCTTGAATGAAAATAATAAACTAAAAGAGGCAAATATCATCTAACTTCAATATGGTATCCACCACCAACATATTCTTTGGGCCTGTTGAGTTATATAATATTGAAAGCAACAGCAAACAATGATAATATTTGAAACCAACCTGACACAGTTGTACTTGTTTTCCCCATCCAGAGTCTCAGCAGTTGTAAACTGTCGAAGGGCATCCTCCAGGGTTGCTATCTCCCCTTCTATCTCAACAGTCAGATCCATCATCCTTTCTTGACGCTCAGATTTCCCTCCACACTTCATGCATTTTACCTGCCAATAGATTGTCAGCTTTACAACATTGCGCATCTTACTTCCATCAGCAAATGATGGCAAGAATAATAGCTCTAAGTATTTAAAAAACAACCCAACACTGTATTATACCCATAATTGGGGAAGTTATTGTTAGAATTATTGTTAGAATGATTAGTATGAGCTGTGTGTGTGCTGTCAAGCATGAGCTGTGTGTGTGTGAGTTGTGTTCCAACCAAAGTGAGTTGGAAAGGAAATGGGTAGTTACTTTCTTTCCCTATAAATGTAATGCTAATGCAAGAGGAGAGGCAAGCCTTCTCACTCAATAATATGTCTTTATGATTTCTGTGTTTATTCAATATGGTATCAGAGCGGGTCGATCCCGCTCTGGTTTTTTTCTTTCCTCAGTTGAGCTATCAGATATAGCTCCACCATTATCACTCATCATCTACCATAATCATATATCAACCTCTTTTTTTTCTCAAACTTTATTCACTGCTTGGCACACCCATCACCACATATCGCCACCTTTCTCTGCCGTCCGCCGCATCCGCCGCCGTCCGCCGCCGTCGGTCAACCCAGTTTCGTCCGGCGACCAGCAGATCTGGAGCGCCTCTCCGAGCGACAGATAACCCCGCCGGAATCAGTCCAAGCGTCCTCTCCACGCGCCTCCACGCGCCACCTTTCTCCGGCTGAGCTTGGGCGCGTACTGTTCACGCGCCGCCGTGCCGACGTCGGAATCACTTCGTGCTGCTTCCAATCGACTCGCCGGACCTTCCTCTCTCTGTTCTGTCCCTCCATAGCAGCCATTACAGCCATTTCTGAGTTGGGTATACAAAAGGCTTCATTTTCTCTTTCTCACTGCATTGCTGCTTTCTTTTTTTTTTTCTTAGAGTTCAGATTATAGACACCGTACAATGGCAACTGGCAGCATTATCTCATTGTCAGGAAGTCCCAATATCACTTCTGAAAAACTGAATGGGAAAAATTATTTATCTTGGTCCGCTGCTGTTGAAATGTGGTTTCTTGGCCACGGATGTTATGATCATCTTGAGCAAGATGGAACACACGTACCAGCTGAAAAAGCAGATCAATGGAAACAAGCAGATTTCCAACTATGTGCTTTGTTGTGGCAATCCGTAGAACCACAAATCTTCATATCCCTTAGAGCTTTCAAGACATGTTACTCTTTTTGGAAGAAAGCTCAAAGCATTTATGCCAATGACATTCAACGTCTGTATGACACGGCGAATAAACTTGCATCCCTTAAAATGGAGAATCATGATATGGTATCCTTTATGGCTGAAGCCCAATCCGCTACTGAAGAATTGCGGATGTTTTTAGAAGCAGGATCTTCTGAAGATATCAAAACAAGGTTAGACAAGTATTATATGGTAATGATTCTACGAGCTCTGCATCCCGACCTTGCTCATATCCGAGATCAACTTCTCACCAGTCATGAAGTTCCCTCCATGGAATCCTTGACCACACGTCTTCTTCGGGTTCCGATGCCACACCCTCAAGAAACTTTTGGGGCAGTAGAGCAATCTGCCATGATTATTGCCCGCGGAAGAGGACGCGGTACTAGAGGAGGAGGACGAGGAGGAAGTGGAGGTCGAGGGCGAGGTCCGTGTACATATTGCAAAAGGATGGGTCATACCCAAGAGAATTGCTACTTATTGCATGGTTTTCCTCCAAAAACCGCTAATATCTCTCAGTCTAACCCTTCAGATTCAAAATTTACTGAAGATGAATATCAGGAGTACCTACGGTTAAAATCCAATAGCATGGCACAAACATCTTCAAGTACAGCGTGCATTTCTCAATCTCACAAAGATCAAACTTCATGGGTAATTGATTCGGGTGCTTCTGATCATATCTCCGGTAATACCTCTTTGTTCTCAACCCTTTCTTTTCAAGAAAAATCTCATTTAATAACCCTTGCAAATGGTTCAAAAGTCTCATCAAAGGGCATTGGTCATGTCTCCCTATCTCCACCCTTAAATCTCCAATCGGTTCTATTTGTTCCTAACTGTCCTTTCAATTTGATTTCCTTGAGTCAGTTAACCAAATCATTGAATTGTTCAATAACCTTTGATAACAACTCCTTTGTTATACAGGAGCGTGGGACAGGGAAACGGATTGGAGAAGGATATGAAGCAGGAGGATTATACCATTTTGGATCTCATCCCCATGTGTCATGTGTTGCAGCTCCTACTCCTAAACTATTACACGATCGGTTTGGTCATCCTCATTTGTTAAAATTAAAAAAAATGTTCCCTGAACTTGGTAATGTCAATAGTTTAGAATGTGAGTCATGTCAACTTGGAAAACACGTTCGGTCTTCCTTTCCTAAAAGGTCACAAACAACGTGTGATTCTAGTTTTTCCATTATCCATTCTGATATTTGGGGACCTAGTCGTGTCTCGTCCTTTGGTTTTCGGTATTTTGTTACTTTCATTGATGAATATTCAAGATGTACTTGGGTTTATCTTATGAAAGATCGTTCTGAATTGTTATCCATCTTTACCTCCTTTTTAAATGAAATCAAAAATCAATTTGGCCAAGTTATCAAAATTCTAAGAAGTGACAATGCCAAAGAATACTTCTCTTCCAATTTCTCTGCAGTTTTAAGCTCTCATGGTATACTACATCAGTCTACTTGTCCTCATACACCACAACAAAATGGTATAGCAGAAAGAAAAAACCGACACTTGATTGAAACTGCCCGTACTCTTCTGCTTAGTGCCCATATTCCCACTCATCACTGGGGCGATGCCATTCTCACTGCATGTTATCTTATTAATAGGATGCCCTCTTCTTCTCTTAATCATAAAACTCCTTTTTCCATTCTTTTTCCCAACCAACCTCTCTTTCACACCTCTCCTCGCATCTTTGGTTGCGTATGTTTTGTTCATGACATGTCTCCTGGACTAGATAAACTTTCTGCTCGTGCAATCAAATGTGTCTTCTTGGGATATTCACGGCTTCAAAAAGGTTATAGGTGTTACTCTCCTGAAACTAAGAAGTACTTTATGTCTGCAAATGTTACCTTTTTTGAACAAACTCCCTACTTCACTTCATCTGAACAAGAGATTGAGGGTATCCAACAGGTCCTTCCTCTTCCCATGATTGCGTCAAATATTCCTCCTGTGTCTACAACTCAGCATCCCAATTCCCCTGAACCATCATCTCCCAATGTTACACAGGTAGAACATCCAGAAAATGGTGAATCCTCTCCTTCAGATTCTTCCTCACCGTCACTTACTCCCACGACTCCCGAAGATGATTCAAGTTGGCCCGTTGCTCTTCAGAAAGGTACTCGTTCCACTCGCAACCCACACCCAATCTATAACTTTCTTAGTTATCACAGATTATCTCCTTCCTATTGTACACTTATATCTTCAGTGTCTTCAGTTGATATACCTAAAAATATGGAAGAAGCACTTGCTCATCCTGGTTGGCGAGAGGCAATGATTGAAGAAATCCGAGCTCTCGAACAAAATAAAACTTGGGAGTTGGTACCTCTTCCACAGGGTAAAAAGGCAGTTGGTTGTCGATGGGTGTATACAGTTAAAGTTGATTCAAAAGGCAACATTGATTGTCTCAAAGCTCGTTTAGTTGCCAAAGGATACACTCAAGTTTATGGCATTGATTATTGTGAGACCTTCTCTCCTGTGGCCAAGATGACTACTATTCGTCTATTCTTTGCAATGGCAGCAATTCGTCACTGGCCACTTCATCAACTCGATATAAAAAATGCCTTCCTTCATGGTGATCTTGAGGACGAAGTTTATATGGAGCAACCTCCAGGGTTTGTTGCTCAGGGGGAGTGTGGAATGGTATGCAAATTGCATCGCTCTCTATATGGTCTCAAGCAATCACCACGTGCTTGGTTTGGAAAGTTTAGCTCTATTGTTCAACAATTTGGCTTGAAACGAAGTGAAGCAGATCATTCAGTTTTTTATTGTACTACATCTCTTGGGAAATGTGTTTATCTAATAGTATATGTTGATGATATAGTCATCACAGGAAATGATGTTGTTGGAATATCTCAACTGAAGAAACACTTATGCAAACATTTCCAAACCAAAGATCTTGGAAGCCTCAAATACTTCTTGGGCATTGAAGTAGCTCGGTCAAAAGATGGAATTGTAGTCTCTCAGAGGAAATATGCTCTTGATATATTACATGAGACAGGAATGATTGATTGTAGACCAATAGACAGTCCTATGGACCCAAATCAAAAATTAGCTTCAAGCGAAGGTGATTTGTTCTCCGATCCAGAAAGATACAGAAGACTTGTTGGAAAACTGATTTATCTCACTATTACAAGACCGGACCTATCTTTTGCAGTTGGAGTGGTCAGTCAATTCATGCAGGCTCCATGTCTTGGCCATTGGAATGCTATCATTCGTATTCTAAGATACCTAAAAAAGGCTCCTGGACAAGGGTTGTTATATGAAGATAAAGGAAGCATTCAAGTCTCTGGATACTGTGATGCAGATTGGGCAGGTTCGCCTATTGATAGACGGTCTACTACTGGATATTGTGTTCTCCTTGGGGGAAATATCATTTCATGGAAAAGTAAGAAACAAAATGTAGTAGCCCGATCAACAGCTGAAGCTGAATATAGGGCTATGGCATCACTAACAAGTGAACTTATATGGGTGAAGCAATTTCTTCAAGAGCTCAACTTCTGTAACATTCAAACCATGAAGATGTATTGCGATAATCAAGCTGCTCTCCACATTGCATCAAACCCAGTGTTTCACGAGAGGACCAAACATATAGAGATTGACTGCCATTTTGTTAGGGAAAAATTGTTGTCCAAAGAAATTTGTACTGAGTTTGTTGGGTCAAATGATCAACTTGCAGATATGTTAACTAAGTCCTTAAGAGGACCTAGAATTGAATTTATTGGTTCCAAGCTTGGTACATACAATTTGTATGCTCCAGCTTGAGGGGGAGTGTTAGAATTATTGTTAGAATGATTAGTATGAGCTGTGTGTGTGCTGTCAAGCATGAGCTGTGTGTGTGTGAGTTGTGTTCCAACCAAAGTGAGTTGGAAAGGAAATGGGTAGTTACTTTCTTTCCCTATAAATGTAATGCTAATGTAAGAGGAGAGGCAAGCCTTCTCACTCAATAATATGTCTTTATGATTTCTGTGTTTATTCAATAGTTATAAAAACAACTACAGATAATTGCAATTTTTTCAGATAGAAAAAAGATTTACCTTTGATTGAAGATATCCTCCAAAAGTTAGGCCCATTAAATTGGTTTCCTCTCTTAATGAGTCTGATGTTTTATCCCCAGAATCCATAAGGCAAACAGATTGCATTGTCTCAACAGCAAGCCTTGTTAAATGTTACGCGACTTATTAAATTGAAGTGAAATGTATTACAAGAATTATAAAATATCAAATTACACTGATTCAATATAATACCTTAGAAACTCATGCGCATCTTCTTCTCTTCCATTACCAAGTTGACTCCCAATATTCTGTAGTTGAGAGAGTAAGCCCACAGGTGAGATGGGAGATTTTGTGTCTTTTGACTTCAAAATCAAACTTTCAAACTCACAGGTGAAACACCACTTTTTATTTGCACCTGGAATTAAATTAAATATTAACCCCAGGAATATTAACACAGTATTCAAGTGCATGATGATTCCAATATGAAACTAAGATTGCATACATACATGATTTAGAATGAAGTCCTTGAAGTAAATAAGCAGTCAGGGGTGGTGTAAAAGCCAAGCACTGCAGTACAGCATTAGCATAACAGCTGCAAAATGACAGTACATTTAGGAAAAAGAAGTAAATCCACTTCTACAGGTGGTAAGTGGTCGATTCTATAAGAAATTCTATAAGAAAATACAAGAAACTAACAATTTAGATCAATCAATTACCAACATGGAAAGGAACAGCATAACGCCCCCACACTATTAAATTATTTAATAAAAATATCATAAATAGTGCACACAAATAATTTCAAATTACCTGTTTCCACAGTTTACAAGACCAAATGGTTGCAACTGCACTCTGTTCAAGTTAAAAAGTTTGACAAACAAATCATATGGAAAATGACCCTGCAAAAAATTAGAGGAGAATGTCAGATACTAGCTCCTATTGGCACAGAAGAAAGTAAAAAGACTTCTTCAGTAGTAACCTTGTCACTATATTTTCCAGTGATATTACTCCCAAATGCTAATGGGAAAGGTTTAGATGATTTTGATCCTCTAAACTGATCAGAAGCTTTCAGGAGAGATGTTTCTAGGTCATTCTTAGACTTTGGAGAGCCAACAACCCTAGATGAAGTACCAGTTCCAGACTGGATGCCTTTATTCCCACATTTTGTATCAGCAAATGCACATGATTGACGTCTACTTTCAGCTAACTCCAAGGTGCTACTAGGGTTGATAACATGATTTGATACCCTAGAACCAAGTGTTTGAAAATTATGGACGCTCACAGCATCAGCACAACCTGAAGAATCAACTACATTTTTCTCTGAAGATGATGATCCTGGCATATTGTTCTCAACTGACTTTGGAGAAGAATCACCCTGGGATGGACGATGGTCACTATTAGAGTCATCTTTTAACCTTGTTGAATCAAGTGTTTCATTCCAGAATCCAGAAGACACTGTGGAAGGCTCAATTGTTGATTTTTTCCGCATACGCAAACCAGAACTGCCATCTGATGATGTGAGCTTACTCTCTTCTTTTCCCGAACCAGGTGTAACTTGATATAATTTATGCATTTCTGGATAATCATCTACTGAATCGACCAAACTAACAAACTTAGGTGATAATGGAATGGATTCATCATTGTTGCTATGACTTGAAGTGGTATCAGAAGTGTCATGGGCGTGATTCAAAAACATATGTCCCTCAGATCTCTCGTGTTCATTTGAGATGACACTCTCACAGACAGAAGAATCATCAGATGATTCACTGGCACCAGTGGACGCTGAGAATCCAGAAAATGAATTACTGGATAATTCAGAATTAGAGCCTGTAACATTTCCCTCTTGAAGAGAGTCATCTCTTGCACTATCATCATTTGCTCGTGAAATATTAGAACGGCTCTTTTCAGACAACAAGGGATTCTCAAATGCTGTTGCATATTTTGTGCTTTCAGTCTGAGAACTCTGTTCATGGATTCTGCGAGCATCAGGATCTGCCACGTTCTTTCCAAGATCACTAACCAAGTCATCAGTCTGGCAAGTTGCGATGGCAGGATGGCATTCTTCTTTGTGACCTTGACGCCAATGAACAATTTGGCACTTTCCAGAACTAAAACACATGAAAAATAAAAGTCAGCAACATTGACCAAATAATTTTCTTTAAAAGTAAGAAGACAGAAATATGCAGAGGAGAAACAATGAATCAGAAAACTTTGTAACGTTGATTGGACTCTGTCATGTCAGTTAAATCACTCAAAAAACTGTGCAAGAACACAAAAATCCAAGAACCTAAAGAAGGTCTTTAAAACGTGAATGCATAACTTCCGGCTATAAAAATTTCATTCCCTAAACTTTCAGAAAAACATTTAATATAACACATGTTTGGTTCAGATTTACTACAGACTTGCAATTTTCCTATTAATTCTATAAGCTCCAAAGAGTAGCTGCTCCTTTATATGACGATGAGACATGCAATATGTATATTTCAGGTTGGACACCAAACACGCAATTTAGTTTCCACAAGGAAAGAGTGTTCAAGTTCGGTTTTATGTTCATAGCCAAACTTACACGATTCTTTATTTTCACAGACAACAAACCTTCATTTTGTAGAAAGCTACAAACAATTGATCTCGTGATCGTTTAACATGTTCAAGGACGAAGCAACAGAATTTGCATGTCTTTCCTTTGCGGCTTACAAGCAAACTAAGCATAGCATAGGCCACACGCCCAACACGGAACCCACTCCACAAAAACAACCCTAAAGGACCACGAAATCAATAGCGAACCCCGTGCAAGTAACGAATTACGGCAAAAAAAAAATAATTCAAAAAATAATTATCCATATTCAACACAAAGCACAGCAGTCACAGTATTTAAAAGCAGAAAGAGACACGAGTTCGGTTTTTTTCTTCTATTTCCAATTTGCAGAATATGAGCACCTAAATTTGGGTCTATCCCCTCATAATCCTAACGGCTAATTAGCTACATATACACCTACAGAAAGAGAAAAATTATGCAACTCAGCACAGCAAAAATGGCCAGCAAAGAGAAAAATTAAAAAATAAATAAGTATAATTAACCGTATAGAAGAAATTAAAATCGAGAGCGTACCAGTAGTGAACCGCTTTGCACCTAGCGCAACGTGTAGTGGTGGGAGAGAAACACACGGCGCATACTTTGTTCTTCGGGAGCGAAACGACACCGTACCGGTAATACGAAGCCTCGGTCTCGGCCCTAACGGTCTCCTCCTCGGCGAGAACAAGCAGCCGCTTGATCTCCTCCGCCCTGGACTCCGCGCGCCGCAACCTGCGACGGAGCACGAAGCTGATCGCCGGCAAGAAGAGGCAGACTACCACGACGAGGACCAGGCTCCGAAACCCTAGATCGATAGTGACACGCATTTATCCAGCGAATGCGAGGGAACGCGCGCGGGGGCGCATGGACGGTGTGAGAGCGAGCGATCGCGGTAGGGATCTCTCTCTGGCTGGGCGGTGAGGGCGACGCGGGTGAGGTTAGCGGGAAAAAACGAGTATGGGAGTGGGAGAGGAGGCATAAGTAGCTGGAAGCAGCAGAGTGAAGGTCGGTGACGTGTCACGCGTGAGTGTGTGGAATTGGAATTTTAACGGAAGAGGAAGAAGACGATGAAAGTGCTTTGCAAATTTCGATTTGTGGAAGGGAGAAGAAACAAAGGGGATTGTGTCTGCTGTAGAAGATGAATGAAGGAAATGGAATTTTACCTTATTTGGAATTAGGAGGAAGAGAGATAAAGGTTGCTGGTAAATAAAATAATATATAATTAATATTTAATTGTTGCCGTTGAGATAGGTTGTTACGGAATTTAAGAAATTGATGGTCGAGGAAAGGAATTTAGCAACACTGAATTGACTGAATTTTATATTCCCTCGTCAAAATATTCCTACACTCCTTATAATAAATTCTTAACAAAATTTAGAGTTTGATGTAAAAACAAATTCTTTAATTTGTCTTTAATTTTAAGTTTTTTTAACCATTTTTACAGTCCACTTTCAACAAATTTATTAGACTAAAACTAATTAAGCAATTTAATGTATGAAAATCTCCTTTTAGTTTGAAATTTCATTTGGCTTTGTTTTAACATACTAAAATGACTTTTATTTGGTTAAAACTATATTCTTTGTAAAGTTATAATTCTTTTTTTTTCTTAAATGTGGAACAATTCAAATTTAATTAACAAGAATACTTGTAATTTTGAAAAACATTTGAATAAAAGTTTTATATTATTGAAAACATCTTTGTAGAGTTATTCATCTAAAATCATTATATTAAGATTGATAATCTTACACTAAAGTCGTCATTCTTTCTTTTATTCTTAATTTAATTTGGATTCAATTTTTTCACAAATGATGTTGTATATCTTATAAGATATAAGATTTTTAGATTGTATTATGTGCTTTCTTGTTTTTCTTGAGGGCTTGTAAAACTTGAAATTTTTTGTGGATTAACATAATTAGATAATTAAAAAACTGATTTATCTCTTTTTGTGAAGATAAATTAATATTTTTTTTTATATTTTTTTTTCTTGTCCTTATCTAATACTGTTATTAATTGCATCGATTTTACATTATATGGTAGCATGGTTAATTATAGTTGCAATATTAAGTATAAGAACATTTTAAATTTTAAAGAAAATAAAAAATATCAAATAAAAAAAAATTAAGAGAGTTATTATTTAAGGACCTGTAAATGAATAAGGGGCCACTGGGCCTTATGTGGGGCAGTCAAGCCCATCAGTCTAAGGCCAGCTTAACCTTAAAAAGGGCTCTTTAGAGTTCTTTTTCACTTTCCTGAACTCTTTCCCTTTCTCTCTCTAAACAGAAACTTTTTTTTCCTAAATAATTGCTATGTCTTCTCTCTAAAAGATCCAAACACTGAACCGTTTAAATTTTAATTTGAAGGTGTCTAAACGATCACGATGGCAAGAGCTTCATTTTGAACCGAACAATTTCTTGTTCCGACCAGTAAGTTCCCTTTTTCCCTTCTCTTTCACTGTTCTAGAACCTAGGGCATGCAACTTTGCTAGGTTCACGTGCCTTGTACGTTTTTCCTTCCATTCTCTGTCTATTTGAGTATGTTCTATCACCAATTTGGTGATCTGTAGGTTCTGTCAAGTTCCGCTCTGTGTGAAGGGTACTGTTAGGGCATCTACTGTGAGTTGTATTGAGCAACCCAAAAGAGGAAGGTAAGGGGAGCTAATTATTTTTCTTTGAATTTATTTCTTTAATCTGCTTTGTAAATGAATGCATGTTGAATTTTGGACTGTCGTGCGGTTTTGTACGGTACTTTGGATTTCAAGTATATAGGATGGTTTGAATTGAATGGTGTAATTGATGGAACTGTGATTGATTACTTTATAGTGAGTTTGATGAACTTGGATCATGTCAGAAGTGATTTGGAGTGTGAAATCTGTTGTAACTTTAGCTAGGTAGAAAACTTGGTGATTCGGTAGTGTTTTAGGTCCTTTTAGAGGAAGTGAGGTAGTGAATTTGAGAGTTAGGGGTTCTGGGTATAATTGGGCTATTAGGGGAGTCTTAGCAAGTGGATTGTGACTTGTTTGAGTCACCAAATTGGTCAGAATAGGTACTAAGTGTTAGAATTGGGTTTAGGGTCCTCTAGTTATTGAGTTTGATGCTTTGGAGTATAAATTGAGTTGGTTTAGTACATCTAATTCATATCCAAATGACCAATGCAATACTTTACTTTCATCTATAAACATGTTTCATATCAATATTAGTGTTACAGATTTTAAATTGTTCATTTGGATATGTCTAAGATGCACCAAAACCAGAAAAATCATGTTGCTGTCAAAAACTGATAAGAATAATCGATTATCTCACTTGATAATCGATTATTCTAGTCAGAGAGTTGTATCCTCTTCAAAACTCTCGCAAATAATCGATTATTGTCGTCGAAAAATCATCCAGGGCAATTTTTGGTGGTTTTCGGGGCTTCGGATATCATTTTTGGACGTTCTTTAGGTCATTTTAGGGGTTTTGGGCCTTTCCGAAATTGTTGGTGATGGTTTCAAAGTTATTTTCCTTGTCTAAGTATGAGTTTAAGGGGTTTTGTGTTGTTTAGTAGGGCTTCTTGGACTGTTATTGTCTGTTAATGTACATGGAATGGTTTCATGTGAGTTTTGATGACTTATTAAGTTGTTTGTGGTCTTTTGAAGTGTAATTAGTATTATATCTATGGTTGTATGCAATGTAAAAGTGAAAGTATGTGATTTTCAAAGTATGTTTGATGGACGTAATTCCATGGACCTCACGGGGGTTACATGGTGGTGCCTCATGTTGTGATACACAGTAAATTCTCTTGTTGAGATTCAAGTATGTTTAGAATGAATGTAGGAGCTCAGTCTTGGGGGTCATCCCGAAACTTCAATGGTCTTTCTTCTCACGTAGAGAGCATTGAACCATGTGGTGAGGAGTAGCAGGAGGTCTTAGTCTTGGAGACTTCCAGTATGCTTCAAGGCACGGAACGGACTAACCTCGTGAGTGTGGCAGGGTGGGGAACCCAAGTTTCATAAGCCACCACGGGTGCATGACCCGCCATAGCTCGACTCTCATTCTAAAGTCCGGACGAGTCAAGTCTAGTGTTCAACATGTTAGGATACATGTCTTAATTTGTTTTGATTTGAGAATAACTCTTATAGATTCTATGCTTGACATGATGCATGTTTTTTATATTTAGTTAGATCACCCTTGCTTGCTTGTGTTTGTGCATGTTGTATGTGTTTCCTTTTGCGATGATCATCCACTTGAGTGGGAGCAGATGGCGAGAAGGATACCTTGGAAGCAACTCTTCATGGGGACAACTGTGCTGCAGCTTAGATTTGCTAGCTTTTATTTCCATGAACTCATATTATTTTTGAAGAACTTTAGTGCATTTAAAGTTTTAAAAATTTCCAGGGAGGAACTCTAATACTCTAGTTTTCAATTCCACACTATTCTAAGGATGATTGTAATCCTAATTACTCTTGACTGCTTTCCTATATTATGCATGATGACGTCTTTATTATATGTATGCCTTTTCTATATATTTTGGGACATCACATTTATGGTATCAGAGTAGTTTCTGTCCTTAGAGGATCCTGTAGGGTATGTGTGTGCCTTGCTTGTGCTGTGTACTCTTAGTTTTGTGTAGGATGGTTGTGTTGGAACAATCGGTACCGTTATAGAATTGCGCAGCGGAATAAAATATAAAGCGGAAAGCGTGTTCAGTCAAACTCTTAATAGGATGGTCAATTTTAGAAATTTAATTTACTTAGAGACAAATTTCCAAACAGTTGATGTATATAAAACAGTAAAGAGTATAGAGAGCAAGAAAATTTAACACAGAATTTTTATCCTGGTTCGATTCAAAAGAATCTACGTCCAGTTGTTAATCACTATAAAAAGTGATTAACGTTTTCACTAAAAATAGTTTCACAAGTTTACAATAGAGTGAATAAAACAGAAAACATATAAAACCTTCCTTCGAACGAACGAACCGGAAGAACAGAAACTTTGCCAACTTGAAGAGAACCGCTCCGACCTTTGACCCACAAAGCGCGAGCTTCTCCTTTTCACAAGACCAGGCAATGCAATGAACAAGCTTTTGGAACTTCCTCAGATCACACTGTATTCTCAAAAGCTTTGTGTTCAACTGCAACGTTACCTTCTAATTTCTCCAAAACAAAATATATAGCCAAGTACACTGAATGTCAAATGTCAGCTCCCAACTGCCATGAATAATCTATTATTGTAAGTGATAATCGATTATTCAAGTCCGTTATAGGTTTTCAAAAATGTGATAATCGATTATATGAAGTGATAATCGATTATTCAAGTATGACTTGTGATAATCGATTATTGCTTCATCATAATCGATTATTGTAGTTAAAAATGTAAGTTTACAAGGTTTACAAGGATTTCCTACTACATTTAATTTCTACAAATTGCTTTTAACTAATTCTAATATCTTCTGCAACTAAAACTTCTTGTAGCATCATCAAAACACATTTCTTCAAGATTTACCAATACTCCTTATTGGTAACAATCTCCCCCTTTTTGATGATGATCAAAAATTCAACTTTAAAAGCAAGTTTGGCTTACCTGCAAAACATACAAGCTAACAAACAACAACAAGGTTAGCAATACCTGTAATAATTTAAACTTCTCCCCTTGTATTATTCTTCTCCCCCTTTTTGATCAGAAGCAAAAAGATCAGATGTTAAAGGCTCCCCCTAAATATGATCTCCCCCTCAATTAATCAAAGGATGCATATAATCAAGAGATCATTTTATTGATGAAAATAAAGATTACATTGTAAGAAGACACATAACAAACAGAATTATAACATAAATGAAATGGCAAGTAAACAACAAAACATTTTAATAGAGAACCTAGATCTAAAACTCAGGACTAGGAGATCTCGCGGGAGGTTGAATGTTGAGATGATTCTCGATGTTAGATAGGCGAACATCAAGATCAAGAAATTGATCAACCATGTGCTCATCAACAGATCTTTGCCAATCATAAATCGCCTCAAAGTGAGTCTTTTGTGCAAGACTCATATCCTCCAATTGTTTAGATAACCTTGCAAAATGTTCTTCCATAGAAATTGAGGAAGAGGAGGGTATGTTGGATGGTCCAGCATCAGACGGAGCAGCAGCACTGACTGGGTCAGCCATATGAGTGTCCATGTCATCATCTTCATCTACATCAGGATGATCATCATCTTTGTGAATAATGACTCTGCCTCTAGTAATGAATCCCATCTGACGAAAGGTAGTATCGCCAATTTCCGAGCCAACAACTTGAGTGGCTTGGACAAGTTCTCCGTCAACATTGACACCTTTGTACTCCAAGATGCGAGAAATAAGAAGAGCATAAGGAAGGTGATAAGAATGGGATTTCTTAGCTTTTACCATAGTATCAGCAATGAGAGCAGGCCAATCGATGTGTATGTGATTTAGGATCCCATACAGAAGAAGGAGATCCTGTTCAGAGCATTGAGCATGATTGGTTGCTCTAGGACATAAGATCCACACAAGTAAGTAGTGAATCATCCTTTCTTCAACCTTGAAACCTCCAACAAGCAATTGCCTTCGATTAGTCTGTTGTTCAGGGTGACGTAGGAAGGACTGAAAAGTCAATAATCGATCGAAATCTTGGAGTCCGAGATGAACTTTGACAGCATCATCCCAGATGGGTAGTTGGGCAACGTTGGTCCACACATCATCATCTAAAATTATGCGGACACCCTTGACTTTAGTGGAAATAATCCCATCTCGATATCTCATGTTGAAATAGAACACTCTGATGAGATCGGGATAAATGCAACCTTTTTGCTCCACCAGATTTGAGAGTCCTTGAACATTAAAAAGCTCTGGAAATTGAAATCCATAGAAACTGAAAAATTCAAGGCGAATATACTTTACCGCCATGATTCTTCTCTCTTGCCAGGAAGTAACATAGTCCGCATGTTGCTCTTGATCTGAAATCCATCCTTCAATAGTTGCCGGACGTGGTTGAGAGGAAGAGGATGCTCCAACAGTTCTGCGGCGATGTCTCCTTGAATCTGCCATGGAGAGAGATTAAGGGAATGATAGTTTGAGAGAGGGAGTAAAATTGGAGAGAGTGGAAGCTCAAAATTATGATTTCAGCAGTTTCTGGGAGCAAAGAGATGGCCAATAATCGATTATAGGGGCCTATTTATAAGAAGAAGGGAAAAACTAGCCGTTTATAGCCGTTTGGAGCCGTTATGGGAGGCTCCAACGGCTTTATTTTTGAAACTGTTTGCGTGATAATCGATTATCATAAGTGATAATCGATTATCTGCTCATTGGTCACTTTCCAGAAATTGTGCGATAATCGATTATGTATGAAGATAATCGATTATTTACTCATGATTTTCCAGGGATGAGTTTGAAGATTCATAATCGATTATGGGGTAAGATAATCGATTATCTTAGTGTAGAGGATGTATCCCAGGTTTGTAATAATCGATTATGACCTGATGATAATCGATTATTAACGCTGATATTTCAAAAATTTGCAAAGAACCATAAATGTGGAGTCTAAGACATGTCTAATACCCCTAACTCTCTTCTAAGCTCATAGAATCTATCTTTAGGCAGAGCTTTAGTAAAGATATCAGCTAATTGATGTATCGTGTCAATGTATTCAATTTGGCAATCTCCCTTTTGAATGTGATCTCTCAAGAAATGATGTCTAATTTCAATGTGCTTAGTTCTTGAGTGCATTATGGGGTTCTTAGTTAGGTTGATAGCACTAGTATTATCACATTTCAAAGGAATGTGATCAAGGAAGATATCAAAATCCTCCAGTTGCTGTTTCATCCATAAGATTTGGGCACAACAATTGCCAGCAGCAATGTATTCAGCTTCAGTAGTAGATAAAGCTACACAAGCTTGTTTCTTTGAATGCCAAGACACTAAAGAACAACCCAGAAAATGACAAGTGCCACTAGTACTTTTCCTATCAATTTTACAGCCACCATAGTCTGCATCAGAATAACCTATTAAACTAAGTGAAGCATCAGATGGATACCAGAGTCCAAAAGAAGTGGTTCCTTTAAGGTATTTCAAAATCCTTTTGACAGCAATTAGATGAGATTCTTTAGGATTAGCTTGGTACCTAGCACACACACATACACTTTGCATAATGTCTGGTCTACTAGCAGTTAGATACAGTAAGGATCCTATCATTCCTCTAAACATAGTTTCATTTACCCCTTCACCAGATTCATCCTTATCTAAATAGCAAGACGTTGCCATAGGTGTGTTGGCTTCTCTACAAGTATCCATACCAAACTTCTTAAGTACTTCTCTACAATATTTAGTTTGAGAGACAAAAGTCGCCCCATCTATTTGCTTTATTTGCAGCCCTAAGAAGAAGGTAAGCTCACCCATCATAGACATCTCAAATTCACCTTGCATGATTTGTGCAAATCCCTCACATAATGAATTATTTGTAGACCCAAAAATAATATCATCTACGTATACTTGAACAATCAAGATATGTTTTCCTACTTTCTTAATAAATAGGGTGGAATCAACCTTTCCTCTAGAGAAATCATTTTCAATCAAGAAGGTACTAAGTCTTTCATACCAAGACCTAGGTGCCTGTTTAAGACCATACAAGGCCTTTTTTAACTTATAAACATGATTAGGATATTTAAAATCCTCAAAACCAGGAGGTTGACTAACATATACCTCTTCTTTAATAAAACCATTCAAAAATGCGCTTTTTACATCCATTTGGTACAATTTAAACTTCATCAAAGAGGCATAAGCAAGTAATAATCTAATTGCTTCTAACGTGGCTACTGGAGCGTAAGTTTCATCATAGTCGATACCTTCCTCTTGACAGTAGCCCTTTGCAACTAACTTGGCTTTGTTCTTTGTGATGTTTCCATCTTCATCAAGTTTGTTTCTAAACACCCACTTTGTTCCAATGACTTGAAAATCATCTTGTCTAGGAATGAGTTCCCAAACATCATTCCTTTCAAATTGATTAAGTTCTTCTTGCATAGGAACACACCATTTATCATCTTGAAGAGCTTCCTTTATGTTCTTAGGTTCTACCTGAGACACAAAAGCTACTGTTAAGCAGAAATTATTAAGATTGTGTCTAGGAGTTACCCCTTTTAATATATCTCCGATGATGTTGTCCAGAGAAAGTCCTCTTGGTTGTTGATAGCTTTTAGGATCAACTACTTGATGTTCATTTTGAGTTTCTGGTGGATAGTTTTCATTTAGATACATCTCTTCAAGAGCTTCCCTCAAATAATCCTCATCACCTGCAATTGGTTTATTTGACTCAAGAGGGTTCACCTCAAGGTCCACAATTTCATCAAAGACAACATGCATTGATTCTTCAATTGTCAAGGTTCTTCTATTAAACACCCTATATGCTTTGCTAGTTAAAGAATATCCTAAGAAGATTGCCTCATCAGATTTAGCATCAAATTTGCCTAGATTATCTTTACCATTATTCAAAACAAAACATTTACATCCAAAGATTTTCAAATGAGATACATTTGGTTTTCTACCGTTAAACAGTTCATAGGGAGTTAGCTTAAGAATAGGCCTAATTAGCATTCGGTTCAACACGTAACAAGCAGTACTAACTACATCAGCCCAAAAGTATTTTGGCACATTTGATTCATTTAAAAGAGTCCTAGCTAGTTCTTCTAATGACCTATTTTTCCTTTCAACAACACCATTTTGTTGGGGAGTTCTTGGAGCAGAAAAATTATGAGCAATTCCATGTTTTTCATAAAACTTTTCAAAAGATTCATTTTCAAACTCACCACCGTGATCACTTCTCAAGGTTTTGATTTTCAATTCCTTTTCATTTTGAACACGTTTTGCAAACGATTTGAATGCTTTAAAAGCTTCATTTTTAAGGGTTAAGAAGAATGTCCAAGTAAATCTAGTGTAATCATCAACAATCACAAGAGCATAGTAGTTTCCACAAAAACTTTTAATTCTAGATGGACCAAACAAGTCCATATGCAGAAGTTCTAAAGGTTTTGATGTTGAAATCATGGTTTTAGATGAGAATGAGGATTTGGTTTGCTTTCCCTTTTGACATGCAGAGCAAAGTTTATTTTTCTCAAATTTTAAATTTGGCAAACCAATCACAAGATTTTTTGAAATCAATTTATTCAAATGTTGCATATGTATATGTGCAGCTCTTTTATGCCATAGCCAAGGGTTTTCCTCTTTAGCAACTAAACATGTTATATTATGACTAGATGCATTTTCAATATCAATCAAGTAAATGTTATTATGCCTAACACCTTGCAAAGCAATTTCAGTAGAATCTTTAAAATATACGGTGCATCTATCACGTTCAAAAGTTACCTTGAGACCCTTCTCACATAATTGACTTATGCTTAGGAGATTGTGTTTGAGACCTTCAACACATAATACGTCCTTTATAGTCAATGTGTTTCCTCCTCCAATGTCTCCATTTCCAATGATTCTACCTTTGTTGTTATCTCCATAAGTCACAAAGCCTTGCTTCTTCTTCTCAAAAGAAATAAACTTTTTCTTGTCACCGGTCATGTGTCTTGAACAACCACTGTCAAGATACCACAGTGACTTCTTTGACTTAATAAGTTCCTACAAAACAAATTTGAGCAAGACTTTAGGTCCCCAATCTTATTATGGGTCCTTGGGGTTAGTTTATGCCAACATACATCATTTTACAGTTTTAACCCATGCATATTTACCATTTGGAACACCAAAATGTTTGATGTTGCATTTGTTTGAGGTGTGACCAAGTTTCATGCAGTAAAAACAACAAGCCTCATACACTTTATTTTTCACAAAAGTCCCTTTTTCTACCCAAACTCTACGGGTTCTTATCACTTTAGATTTTTTGTGTAGATGTGTGTTTCCACTTCTTGCATTGCTTTTCTCAAAGTTTGTTTTGGCATATGATTTAGACTTAGTTGCCTTTGCAAGTAAATTCTCAAGAATATCTATATCAAACAGATGACTTTTACATGATAGACATTCAACAGGTTGTACAATAGTATCAGATTCATTTAACAAATCAAGAAATGCCTTTTGTAAGTCAAACTCATTACTTGACTCTAAGCTAGAATCACTTACTTAGCTTCCTGCATCTTCTAGGTCTGCCATTAAGCACAAATTTGCTTCTTCATCTGAATCGCTTGAGCTTGAAGAACTAGAAGCATTCTCTTCCCAAGCTATGTAAGCTTTCTTCTTCTTTGGAAACTTTCTTTCTTTCTTTTCTTCACTTTTCTTATTTTTAGGACAGTCAGTCTTCACATGACCTCTTTCTCCACATCCATAACATTTAATGCTTGAAGAAGATCCATGATTTTCTTTCCTTTCTTCACGGTATTTGTCTTTTCCCTTTGCTTTCATAAATTTTGCAAACTTCTTAATCATAAGACTCATGTTTTCTTCATCATCATCGGAGTCATCAACTTCAATCCTTTTAGAGTTCTTTCCTTTGGAGATCTCGGACTTGAAGGCTAGTGTCTTTCTTTTGCCTTGATCTTCCTCAGCCGTCAATCTTCTCAACTCAAGTTCATGCTCACGGAGTTTCCCAAACAAGATTGGCATAGACATTTGAGTAAGATTTTGAGACTCAGAGATGGCAGTCACCTTTGGTTGCCAAGACCTGTCCAATGATTTCAAAATTTTTACATTTAATTCATCAGTATCAAAAGTCTTACCCAAACCTGTCAAGTGGTTGACTATGTGAATGAACCGCTTTTGGACATCAGAAATTGTTTCTCCAGGTTGCATTCTGAACATCTCATACTCCTGAATGAGAGTGTTCTTCCTTGCACGTTTCACGTCCTCTGTTCCTTCATGTGTGACTCTGAGAACCTCCCACATTTCTTGTGCTGTCTTACAAACTGAAATTCTATAAAACTCATCAAGTACAACAACAGATGAAATAATGTTGCGAGCCTTAATATCAAATTGAGCTCTTCTATTTTCCTCTGGAGTCCAGTTAAAGTATGGTTTTTCTACTTCTACACCATCAATAGTTCTTTTTGGAATATAGGGACCATTTAGTACAGCTTCCCAGATGCCTCTGTCAACAGACCCCATAAAAATTTCCTTTCTGACTTTCCAGAATGCATAGTTATCACCAGTAAAGAGTGGTGGTCTGTTGATGGAAGCACCCTCGGCATATACTTGAGTTTGATGACCGACCATTTTCGAAAAGATTTGAAAAAATATCAAAGCAAGCTCTGATACCAATTGTTGGAACAATCGGTACCGTTATAGAGTTGCGCAGCGGAATAAAATATAAAGCGGAAAGCGTGTTCAGTCAAACTCTTAATAGGATGGTCAGTTTTAGAAATTTAATTTACTTAGAGACAAATTTCCAAACAGTTGATGTATATAAAACAGTAAAGAGTATAGAGAGCAAGAAAATTTAACACAGAATTTTTATCCTGGTTCGATTCAAAAGAATCTACGTCCAGTTGTTAATCACTATAAAAAGTGATTAACGTTTTCACTAAAAATAATTTCACAAGTTTACAATAGAGTGAATAAAACAGAAAACATATAAAACCTTCCTTCGAACGAACGAACCGGAAGAACAGAAACTTTGCCAACTTGAAGAGAACCGCTCCGACCTTTGACCCACAAAGCGCGAGCTTCTCCTTTTCACAAGACCAGGCAATGCAATGAACAAGCTTTTGGAACTTCCTCAGATCACACTGTATTCTCAAAAGCTTTGTGTTCAACTGCAACGTTACCTTCTAATTTCTCCAAAACAAAATATATAGCCAAGTACACTGAATGCCAAAGGTCAGCTCCCAACTGCCATGAATAATCGATTATTGTAAGTGATAATCGATTATTCAAGTCCGTTATAGGTTTTCAAAAATGTGATAATCGATTATATGAAGTGATAATCGATTATTCAAGTATGACTTGTGATAATCGATTATTGCTTCATCATAATCGATTATTGTAGTTAAAAATGTAAGTTTACAAGGTTTACAAGGATTTCCTACTACATTTAATTTCTACAAATTGCTTTTAACTAATTCTAATATCTTCTGCAACTAAAACTTCTTGTAGCATCATCAAAACACATTTCTTCAAGATTTACCAATACTCCTTATTGGTAACAGGTTGTCCTTGTTTCCTTGGGTTGGACTGATGGTATTTCTCTTTGTGTGGACAGAAGATGGCGCCTAAGCCTCCACCTCCTCCTCCTACTCAGCCTGAGCTTTTGAGAACACCAGAAGATTGGAGGCTATACTTGAGGCTATGCAACTTCAGAACGCTGCCCTGGTGCAACAAAACACCATCGTTCTTCAAAACCTAGAGGCTGTAAGAGTGTCAGCTGAGGACACTCAGAGGTATATCATGGAGATAATGGCTAATGGAAGACCCACTCCTGGTGCTTCTACTTCTACTGTCATTCCGGTTCAGGGATGGAGTTTAGAGAGTTTTCTCCAACACCATCCCGATAGGTTTACTGGCAAGTGCAGCCCGGATGAGGCCTACCATTGGTTCCAAGATATGGAACGAATCTATGAAGCCAAAGGGTGTCCGGATGAGAGGAAGCTGGCCTACACTCAATATTTGCTGACGGGAGAAGTTGGGTATTGGTGGAACAGTGTGAAGATGATCCTGGAAACAACTCTTCATGGGGACGACAGTGCTGCAGCTTAAATTTGCTAGCTTTTATTTCCATGAACTCATATTATTTTTGAAGAACTTTAGTGTATTTAAAGTTTTAAATTCTTTGTAATTTTCAGGGAGGAACTCTAATACTCTAGTTTTCAGTTTCACACTATTCTAAGGATGACTGTAATCCTAATTACTTAATTACTTTTGACTATTTTCCTATATTATGTATGATGACATCTTTATTATTATATGTATGTTTTTCTTTGGGACGTCAGATATTACATTATACATTTAACCATTTAAGTCTGCGTTCAATCTATATTTAGAAAGGAAGAATTCTTCATGAAATTTCAAATGAGTTTCTCATTAATTCTGTATTGTCAAACATTTAATAAATATAGAATTTATTATATAACTACTCATATTTTATAAATAACTATAAAACTCCTGATATTTCAAAAGTCTATATTTTAATTAAGTTTATATTAAAATTTTCAAATTTAAATAAGTGTATATTATATATTAAAAAAATATAAGTGTAAAGAAATCATATAAATAGTAAACATAATTTCTAATGAATGAGTTGGTAGTCTGTGTTAAGATAATAAAACATTATCAAATCTTTCTAAAAGTTGTTGATTGAAAATTTATAGATAATTAAAATAATTAAGAAATTTTTTATGATTAAAAAATATACTATATATATATATTACAATATATATATATATATATATATATATATATATATATATATATATATATTACAATATACCGTACCTTTAATATGACTCAGCATATTTTCTTTATTCCCACTTACAATCATCATTCTTATAGAAAATGAGCAATAAACACAAATAAATATAAAAAGATTTTGCAAATCTTCTAAAATATGGATATTCCAGATTTCCAAATAAATTCTTCTTAAAGCATAACTACATTTATATCTTAAAAAAAATTAAGAATATGACAAAAATATCAATATAATATAATTTCAGACCATAATATTTTATGTGATCATGTTAAGATAAAAAAAATATAACTAATCTTACGTATCAATACACTCATTATTCTATTATCTCCATCATTTAATTATTATTTTATATTATTACAAATGAAATATTTAAGTTTTTATTATATATAAATATTTTTATAAATGTCTTAAATAATTATATTAATTGATTAACTTCAAATAAGATTTATTATAATTTTTTTATTTCTTAAACTTTTCAACTGTATTTCTTCCTTAAAGTAATATTTTTTTAATTTTCTTTTCTTTTAAAAACATTTTATCATAATAACACTTCTATTTTATAAAAAATAATAATACTATAATATTTTCTATTGAAATTATTATGCATTATAAAAAATAATTTAACTCCAATTCAACAATATAATTTTAAAAAATAATCATAAACTCAAACTAAAATATTAAAAATTAAAATATAAATAAATTAAATTCAGATTTATTAAAAGAACGCACTTGTTTATATTCAAATAATCACACCTCGTGAGTATATTCCTAATTTTAATTTGCGAGGTTATTTTAATTATCAGCGGTAAACATATATTTATCAAATATTCATTAAAATCTATGCGAGTATTAATTAATATTTTATGTTATCATGTAACAAACTCTTATACGAAAAGTATAAAATTTCAGCATCAATTATTCAAAATAAACTTTAATGTAACCCACCTAACAATAGGAAGAAAAATCAAAATTGTTGGTCTGGTATGAAATTGGTGAGTGGGTGTGATATGAAATACGTTTTTCTATTCACTTTTCAAAAGTCCAAATCTCGTGGAGAAAACCATTTATTGACAATAACAATCACTAGCTATTGACTTTCTAATTAATTTCTTTTAAATATATTCTTTAAAGAGACTGGATGTATTACCTTTCATATCATAATATTATTTTTTTGCCATACAAATTAGAATATGTTATTTTAAATCTTATTTAAGAAAATCCGAGTTATAATGAGATTCTTATGTTTAAGTTAGATTTTATAAAATAAAAAATGCATCGCAAGTTTCTTATATAAAAGATCTTAAATTTAAGACTTTATTTTTACTATTAAACAAAATAATATCAATAAAATATAATAATACTAATACTATTATATTTTAGATGATCTTATAATTAATTATTTTTAGATTTTTCCAAATTTTGTCAAATAATGATTGTATATATGTATATTCAATATTTTGTTACTATCTATTTTTCTATGTTAATGTTTAAATATATATTTAAAATTATGTGTAGTTACTTCATATTTGTTTATGTTAAGTATTCTTTCAATTGTTGGAAATGGAAGAATTATATCTTATTTGGAACAATATTTTTAATTTCTTTCTCGCATATCTTTCAATCTTGTTCTTGAATTTTTATGATTAGACAAATCTTAGCATTGTTTTCATCCATTAGAGTTATTATTAGAATCAATATTTTCAAATAAGTGATTTATTTCTTTGACTTTTCTTGGATTTAATCCATTTGTAGTTTGAGATGATGAGATAATCAGACTTTGGTGTATCTAAATGTCTCTAACATTTGTAACATATTCCTTTTTCCTTTTATTTTCTTTCATCAAATCTTGTGTACTTAGTCTTTGTTCTTGATAAGGATACCTGCATTTTCTTTTTAGGATTCTCTTACTTTTCATAGATTATGTAGGATTTTTATGTTGTGCTCAATTTTGCAATATTCCACAACAAAATTTTGAAATCTATTAACGATTTCAGTAATGTGAATAACATCTTCTTAAGAGATGTGTACCTATGATGTATGATGGTTGTTCTATTCATATTTAGACAAAGTATTAATTAATAATATACCGAGTTTTGGTATTTAGTAGAAAAATATTAGAAGGACTTTGTGACAGGAAGAAATAATGCAAGGCATCAATGAAAATAAGAAATTCATGAAGTAAAAACGAAAAAAGTTGGCAAACATGTTTCTTTTTATGTTCTTAATATTTTAATTTGGGATAAATATTTGTGTGTCCAATTTAAACTGATTTTCTCGGTTTCGAATTTAAAAAAAAAAGTTACTTTTTTTAATTTTTTAATCAAATATTATTAAAACATTTTATAGACATGATTAATGTATAATATAATCATATATATAATGAATCTTTTGGTATATATATTTTTAAAATCACCTTCACTCTTATTATTTTTAGAAGTGATGTTGAAAGTATACAAATGGTTAAAAGGATAAAGTTTATTCCAAGAGTTCTACACAGGTCATAGAACATGGCCAAATGGTTGAAAGGATTTTCTTGATCTAATCTAGCAAACTGTTTTTTTATTTATTTGAGAGAGTAATGTAAGCTTCATCTCCATGCCTTTACTAAGTCTGACATTGCTTGAGAAGTGATGTGGACCATGTTGTTGATGTAATCTTCCAACAATCTTCCTCAATTGTTTCTTGTAGTCATTTGAATAGAATAATGAGCGTCCAAATCAATGTGTAAAGTTGCAACCTGTATTTGTGGCTGCAATTCTTACTTCAAAAGCTACTTTCACCTTTTGCTTTTATTGTTGAGTTTCCTTGTTGTGCGTTCAATATTAAGATTGAATAACATAACATCTTTCTGTCTCTTTTTTTTTCATACACAACAACACAAACATTGGTAAGCAACACAAATGCTACAAAAAATTTATGCAGAAAATTGTGCAAAATATCAATGTAACAGTCAAAATTAAAATCTGTCAAACTAACTACAACTAAATACAATTTATACATTGTCCAATATGGTTTGAAACAAATATTTTCTTGACACAAATCTCCGAAAATGGTGCCAAAAACTTGTTGGGAGCCCACGCATAAACCAAATATACCAAAAAGTATACTAGGTAGCGTAACGCCCCAAATTTCAGGGTGTCACGGCTTATTCAAAAATAGGTAAAATTCAAAACATTATCATAACACGAAAACGTATTCTTAAAAACTTGACATTTAAACATGCATAATTTATTCAAAACATAATAGTTCCAAAACATTCATCTAATGGAAATAAGGAAGAAAATAAAACAACTACAATTACATTATCTTAAAGTTCAAATGTAATAACTTTAAATAAAAATCTCAAGTATGTTCTCCGTCATCTCTCGAATCTATCATGTTTTAGCATCACCTACAACATCATCTGCTCACGTATAACACATTATACGATCATCATCGATAATATAATTCACAACACACAAATACAAACATGTATAGGGTAAGCTACCGATAAAACAATCATAATAATAAAATATAAACATATTGATTATATCAACAATAATCAAACACCCCATACATAATAGTAATAACAATAAGATTCATAATCCTCTAACATAACAATTCAAACACAATGAATTACTCGATCCTCGATCCTTGATCTTTAACCATTGATGTTATCACTAACATCTCACACATAGACCCTTGGTCTATCTACTCATTAGTGTTTATGCTAACTACTTACTATAACCATTATAATAACACAAATATCAACATAGCATCACCTAAAGTATCTCAAATACCATGATCATCATCATTGATACACCACCATCATGACTATCCCAGTCATGAACAACACCATGAGCATCACCGTACCATAACACCATAGTGGAAAGAATCAGTCGCACTCTTGTACCCTACCTCACCGACTATAGCTGCTCCTACAGCTCTATCTGTAGATTCCCCATACAAATACAATTGAGTAGTCCTGCATTCTAGCTAAGGAACATGTAATCCTGCCACACAAGGACAAGAAAGACACCTTCACCCCTACACAAGGAAGGCACAATACCTGCATAACCCTTCCATGCACACAAGGCAAAAGAAAGCACTTATCTGTTAAGACAAAATTGTCTATGTGCCTAAAATGCTCTCATGTTTTTAACTTTAATCAAATAACATTAAAATGGGATAATAATTTGAAAACAACTTAAGGTGAAAACACAAGACCTATAACTAGAATCCCCAAACATAGAAAACTTACAAAAAGACTTAGAACTAGAATCCACAACGTAGAAAAGCTTAGGAAAGAACTTAGGATTTTAGGTAATAGAAAAACATCTAGGCTAAAACACCCAAACTCATGGCTAAATGCTATGGTGCCTAAAGCGTCTAAGAGAATTGAAGTAAAATGCTTGATGTTTATCATACTTGAAAGAGGTATTCAACATAGCTCTCGGAAACAAAACAGCTGAGACGATGTCTCTAACAAAACACGTTAAAAGACCTTAATCATTAAAATACAAAAAGAAAAGCTTTTATAAACTAAATGTTATTTGTTTAAAAAAATACAAAAGCAAAAGAAGCGTTTACTTGACTAAACGATACCATGAGCTTAAACAATACTTTGTTCAATGATGAAGTCTCTATACAACGCTTGATATCTTTAGAAAAGAGCTTAATTGAAAAAAGCTAACTAACAGTAGGAAATCAAAAAGCACTTTGTTGTTCTGAGCAAGCATTAAATGACATTAATTACTCAATGTTCAAAAACAACAAAAGTGATAAGAAAAGACATATCTACTACATGCAAAATTTACTCTACTCTTTGCAGATAAGTTATTCTACACGCATCCACAAAGCTACAAATCAAATATAAAAAATGGACGTTAGAGACAAATGAGATATTCACAGAATTTTCTTCACTTGAGGCCATATCTAAGAGGAACGTACATCCTACTTCAAGCAAAGCACATAAAATGAATGTCTGCTCTGACAAGTTGTCTTACCTAACGACTGTTATGTAACACACCAAATTAGGCGTTACGATTTATGTTCCACAATATATATATATATATATATATATATATATATAATTATTATTTTTGACAAATTTCAACACCAACAAAATATTAAGTTCTTTATTACAACACAAGTCTTCCGAAAATAAAATTCCACACAGTTCATAAAATTCTGAAATTTAAAATTTCACACAGTTCGAAAATTCAAACATATAATTATTTTGAAATTCCCCATGTCTCTTTTATTTTCTAGTAGATCTCTCATCTTCTTAACAAGCCCAGAACCATCTGTTAATTCATCTGAAATAGTTTCTGCTCCCGTATAATATCACACATTATACGATCATTGCATTCACATACACAAACACAAACAGTAGGGTGAGCTAACCAAATCAAGAAATAAACATCATCCACAATCTGACTAATATCACAAGTGTGGCAATCAGTCCAATTCATGCATCTCAACATACTTAAGAACATACTATTACATTGATACTATATAATATTTCTCAAGTCAAAATCATTAGTCCATTTACTAGAGTCAATACAACATATTATTAACCTGCCTACTTACCAAAGCAAAGCAGTCAATAATCCTTCTGTCTACTTACCAAAGTAGCATAACCATGTGATACTGACTACTTACCAAAGTAATCTAACCATGTGATTTTTATCTACTTACCAAAGTAGTACAACAAGGTGATATTTTCTACTTGGCAATGTAGCAAAACAAGGTAATATTGTCTACTTACCAAAGTAGAACAACAAAGTGATATTATCTACTTACCAAAGTACCATAGCATGGGACATTCCGCCTACTTACCAAAGCAGTACGATTTATGTCACACTAACCTTTCATCCTCCCACCTACTTACCAAAGTAGTGTCTGGCTTCAAACCTCTCCCCTCCTGACTGATGGAAGACCATCTAAGACGCACATTGGACCTCTTACTAGAGCCATGGCAAAGAGGATTCAAGAGGAAGAAGGACCATATACTATTTTGCTTCTATGGAAGGTAATTTACATTAATCCTTCTTCCCATAATTAAAAGCACATTTTTTCTTTGTTTTGTAGGATTAATAAAATTGGAGGAAGCAGCTGCCAGCATAGCATTTGAGCACATGAAAAGGGAGACTTGGAGGGAGAAGCTTGCTGCCAAAGCTATAAAAAAAACTCAGCTAGGCCAGCTTTCACGTGTACTGCTGAGTTGGAAAAAGAATTCAGAATTGGTGCTGTTCACGTGTGCTGCTGAGGCATGTTTGGAGCTGAAGCAAATTGGCGCCTTTTTCATTTGCATTTGGATTGAATTTCATTTCAGATTTGAGGCTCTTATTTTCCTATAAATAGGAGACCTCTTCCTTTTGTAGTTACTTTAGAGCTATGCCCAAATGCTGAGAAATATATTCCAGTCTTGCATTCTGCTCTTGAGTCAAAATTGCTTGCAATTTCTTCATTTTCTCTCAAGCTTCCTTCCATTATATGAAGGCTTTCTGAGCTGAGAGGCTTCACTCATTCTACCTTGCTTCATTCAAACACCTCCATCAACATTTACTCCATCAAGTCCGCTGCACACCAACACACTTACCACACCTCTGATCTGGGAGCTTCAGGCCACTGGATTCCTCTGGAATTTGGCTCCATCAAGTGGTATCAGAGCTTAGGTTCTCCACGCACCAAGGAGCTAAGCATTTCTTCTCATTCTGCAATTTAATTCTGCTGAATTCCATCTCTGTTTCTGTTTTCTGTTTCTGTTTTCTGTTTCTGTTTCTGTTTTCTATTTCTGTTTCAGTTTTAATTCTGCTTCTGTAATTCTGTTCCAGCCTTTAATTCTGTGTTCTTACAGTGTATTATGTTCATTTTTCATTTTAAACGGTGAATCATTTCTTGTTTGAGTCAATTCCAGCTTTGAACTTTAAATTCTGTTTTGTCTAAAGTCTTGTGCAAACTACTGTTGCTGTTTTAACATTGTCACTATTTTGAAATTGTTTCTATTGAGTTCTGTGCTTACCAGTGCTATACAAGCTGTTTGTTACCATTAGAGGCAGTGATGAGTTGATCTAGCCTTGGTAATATAGGCTGAAGCATCCAATAAGCCAAACTGGTTGTAAAATTCTGTTAAAATCTGATGCAGAATTTTGTTTGCTGTTCTAAATCATCAAATCTGTTTTCAGCTGGTTTTGATTGATTCTAAAGCTTGATACAACATTGTTTAGTGTTGTTGAATGATGTTAAGAGTGTAGCCAACCATAACAAGCAATGAAATGCAATTTGCATAGCTTGGTTGTGCATAGACACTAGTCATTTGTTATTTCAGATTTAAATTTGGTTTATCACCGTGCCAATTTTCATTGCATAGTTTAATCTGAGTTTGGTCATGCTAAGCATCTTTAATTCCAGCTTAGATCTGTGTATTCACATTGCCTAGAGTCTTTTCCTTGCTGATCCAAACTTTGATTCCATAAAACTGAATTTGGTTGGTTATTTTGGTGCCATTTACTGCATATGTGGTACAGCAGTAGGGATTTTCGAAAATCTGCTGTTTCTTTGCTGTTTTATAGCTTGAACAAGTCTCAATTGATGGTTCAAAGTTGCTAGTACTGTTCATTTGGTCAAAACATGACTTATATGCAAATATGCATTTGAAACCATCAATTTTTGAGTGAAAATGGAAGTGAAACAATGATTTCGAATTATAGGCAGTTTCTAAGTTGTTTTAAGGTCTGAACATGTTCAAATTCATCATTAAAAATTGTTGAAACTGTCCAAACAAAGATTGAAACACTTCCATACAGTTTTGGATCTCAAACCACCAAAATTCAGTTAATTTTTCTGGTGCAGTTCTGTTTTTCCAGCTGTTGTTTGGTAATTTTGATGCAAAAATTCATTACTGGATTGTGAAAAAGCTGGTTCCTTGATTAAAAATGAAATAGATGACTCAAAGAAGTAATATCAAGTGAAAAAAAAAAGCTGTTGGAACTGTGCAATCCAGATTACAGGCCCTGAAAAATCAAAATTCAAAAATCTGAAAGTCATTGGGGCATTTTATCAAACAGTTTTGAAAATTATCAAACAGTTTGCATTTGGAATCATTTCTGAACTGTGTTTGCGTTTTTTTTTTTGCTTTCTTAATCTGTTCTAGCACCTTTGGTAGGTTCCTTTTGTGTACTTGCTGTTTTTCCATACCTAGTTCATTTGTTTACCACATTTTTGGCTTCCAAAATTGTCAATTATTGCTGGAAATTGGTGTGGAAAACTGGTGCAGAATGGTAAATCTAGCTTGGTTTGTTTGAGTGGATTTAAGGTACTGTGACAGCTGTTGTGAAGCATCCAGTTGCAGAAACCTTTACTTATAATGGTAGCATACTAGGAAGTGAGGGGAAAGCTGAAATGAAAAGCAATTAGGAGCTCTTGAGTAGATGCAACTCTGCTGTCCAGCAGCTGCAGAATACATTCCAGCAGCATAATTTGCCACCAGAATTGGAACAACTTGCATACTGTTTTTGAGATACACTTGGCAGCAGCTGAAGATTGAAGTCCACACTATTTTTACACATTTAATTGAGCTTGTTTGAGTACTCATATCACGGAATCTTGTAGTTTTTTTTTTATATTTCTGTTGTTG
This sequence comes from Vigna reflexopilosa, assembly GCA_027742785.1. NCBI lineage: Eukaryota > Viridiplantae > Streptophyta > Magnoliopsida > Fabales > Fabaceae > Vigna > Vigna reflexopilosa. Next base: position 14,098,384 of record CM050919.1, read on the forward strand.
TGCCAAGTGACTTGGGAAAATGCTTTTGAAGCAATTCCAAGCTCACAATTGAACATTGTAATAGACCAATTTCGTTTTCTTTAGTATGAAAGTGTGTCAAGGGGCTCCAAGTGTCACTTGCACTTTCACTTAGGGCCGTCTAGCATTTACATTCTTGCATCTTTATTGCTTTCCTTAAATGTCTTGAGTAATCCTTTTGTTTTTAGGTCTCCGTGGTATTTAGGATAGCATAGCATATAGTAAACCTTTCTTTGGTTTGTAGGTTCATAACATTTAAAAAGAATTTGAAGAATTTCTACTTAGAAACTAAAGTAAAGGAACATTCTAAGGAAACTCTGGCTAAGGAAGAACTTGGTTTCTAAGCTTGTCCATTTGTGACTCACCTCTTCTTCCTGGGAGCTACTTAGAAACATCTTTTACTTCTAGAATCTCTTTAGAAATTTTTCACCAAAAACAAAGAAAGCTTGTGAAAATCTTTTCACTCATTACTTGTCAAATATTTTGAAAACTTTGTGAAAACCTTTTCCTTTGACAAGAATGAGTCAATAAAGTGTGCAAGGAAGTTTGAAACCCAATAGTGAAATGTCTTTAAGGGAAGAATTTGAGCAAAGATTTGAACAAAGGGATAAAGAGATTAGTGAGCTCAAAGATATGATTAGTCAACTTTTGATTAATCAAGATAAAAAGAAAGAGAGGTCTTCCCATAGGAGAAGAGAAGAATCATCATCTTCTCCAAGTGAAATTGAGCAAAATAGTAGTCATCACAATGATGACCACTACCAAATGCCTCCTAGAAGACAACATAGAGTTAGAGAGCATTATCCAAGAGAGCCTAAGATTGATCTTCCTTCCTTCCATGGAAAAGATGATGTAGAAGAATACCTAGAGTGGGAAATGAAAGTTGAGCAATTGTTTGAGTGCCACCAAATAGATGATGAAAGGAGAGTCACCATGGCTTCTCTAAGCTTTCAAGGTTATGCCTTAATTTGGTGGACAGCCTTAGTCAAGGACCATAGGCTAAGACACTTACCTCCCATTAGGTATTGGAATGAAATGAGAGCTACCTTGAGGAGGAGGCATGTACCAGCCTATTATGATAGGGAGATAAGGGATAAACTCCATAAACTCCAACAAAGGAACATGAGTGTTGAGGAATATAGACAAAAAATGGAGTTACTCATGTTGAGAGCTGGGATAAGAGAAGAACCTAGGATAACAATAGCTAGGTTTCAAAGTGGACTTAACTATGACATAAGAGATAGGGTTGAACTTATACCCTACAATGATCTCAATGAGTTAGTCCAACTTTGTGTGAGGGTAGAGCAACAACTAAAGAGGAAAAGCTCCACCAAGAAAGATTACCCTCATAGTTCTCACCATAAGAAAGAATATAAGAGGGAGGGTAGTCAAACCAAGCCAATATATGAAGAAAGAGAGAGAGAGAGAGGAAAAGAAAAAGTCAAAGAACCTTCAAGAGATCATAAGAGTAAGGAGACTAAGTGCTTTAGATGTGGGGAAAAAGGGCACTATGCATCTGAGTGCCGCAATAGAAGGTCAACTTACATCCTTGAGCATGAGAGTGAAAGTGAGGGTTCTTCATATAGTGAGTCTGAGACATCCACTTCTGAAGAAGAAGAAGCTTTACCTTGTGATGGTGACTTACTTATGGTAAGGAGACTCCTGGAAAGTAAACATGTAGAATTAGAACAGTCACAAAGAGAGAACCTATTCCACACAAGATGCAAAGTTTTAGAAAAGACATGTTCAATGATAGTGGATAGTGGCTCTTGTTGCAACTGTTGTAGTTCTAGAATGGTAGAGAAGCTTGGCTTAACCACTACTCCTCATCCTAAACCTTACAAACTTCAATGGATCAAAGAGGATGATGGAATAGTAGTTAAAGAACAAGTAAGTGTACCTATTTCCATTGGCAAATATGAAGATCAAATTGTTTGTGATATAGTACCAATGGAAGCAGGGCACATATTACTTGGAAGACCTTGGCAATATGATAAACAAGCTTTACATGATGGAGTCATTAACAAAATCACCATTCAACACAAGGGAAAGAAAATTATTTTGTGTCCTCTTACACCTTCACAAGTAAGAGAGGACCAAATAATTCTTAAGAAGAAGTTGGATGGAGAAAAGAAAAAAGAAAATAGGAAAGAAAGAAAGAATTTGGTAACCCATGCCTCAGCCCATGAAGTTGTCCAACCTCAAACCTTGAATATTTCCAAAAATCTTTTTCTTGGACAACCTCATTTCCTTCTTTATTGCAAAGAGGCATTTGTTTCAATCACTCATGAACTTGGTTCTCTACCAAAGGGGTTGCAAAAACTTTTAAAGGAATTTGATGATATATTTCCCAAAGAGGTACCAAGTGGATTACCACCTTTGAGGGGAATAGAACATCAAATAGATTTGGTGCCTGGGGCAAGCCTACCTAATAGGCCAGCCTATAGAGCCAACCCTATGGAAACAAAAGAAATAGAGAAACAAGTTAATGACTTGTTGAACAAAGGGTGGATCCAAAAGAGTTTAAATCCCTGTGCTGTGCCTGTGTTGTTGGTCCCTAAAAAGGATGGGTCTTGGAGAATGTGTACAGATTGTAGGGCCATCAACAACATAACTGTCAAGTATAGGCATCCCATTCCTAGGTTAGATGACATGTTGGATGAATTACATGGAGCAAATCTCTTCACCAAAATTGATCTTAAAAGTGGATACCATCAAGTAAGAATTCATGAAGGAGATGAATGGAAAACTGCTTTCAAGACCAAGTTTGGTTTGTATGAATGGTTAGTCATGCCCTTTGGCTTGACCAATGCTCCAAGTACATTCATGAGATTAATGAATCATGTGCTTAGGGAATGCATAGGCAGATTTGTAGTGGTCTACTTTGATGATATCTTAATCTATAGTCAAGGCCTTCAAGAACATCTTAACCATGTCAGAAAAGTCTTGCTTCTTCTTAGAGAACATCATCTCTTTGCCAACTTTGACAAATGTACTTTTTGTCAAGAAAGTGTGATTTTCCTTGGATTCAAAGTGGGAAAAGAAGGTGTACATGTTGATCCAGAGAAGATCAAGGCTATACAAGAATGGCCAACCCCTAAAAATGTAGGAGAGGTGAGAAGTTTTCATGGGTTAGCAAGTTTTTATAGAAGATTTGTGAAAGACTTCTCCACCATAGCTGCTCCTTTAAATGAGCTAGTGAAGAAAGATATGCCTTTTATTTGGGGTGATAAGCAAGAGTTGTCTTTTGAGACTTTGAAACACAAGTTAACACATGCACCTATTCTAGTTTTGCCTGATTTTTCCAAAGCCTTTGAACTAGAATGTGATGCATCTGGGGTAGGAATAGGAGCTGTTTTAATACAAGGAGGACATCCCGTAGCTTACTTTAGTGAAAAACTTAGGGGGCCTACCTTAAACTATCCTACCTATGACAAAGAGTTGTATGCCCTCATTAGAGCTTTGAAAACTTGGGAGCATTACTTGGTAACTAGAGAATTCATCATACACACTGACCATGAATCTCTCAAGTACATTAAAGGGCAAGCAAAGCTAAACAAAAGACATGCAAAGTGGGTGGAATATCTTGAGCAATTTCCCTATGTCATCAAACACAAAAAGGGGAGTACTAATGTTGTTGCGGATGCTTTATCTAGAAGACATGCATTATTAGTAACCCTAGGATCTCAAATATTAGGATTTGATGACATAAAAGAGTTATATGAAAATGATGAAACATTTGCATCCACTTATTCATCATGTCTTAAGAAGCCTTTTGATGGATTCTATCTTTCTGAGGGGTATCTTTTTAATAAAGGAAAACTTTGTATACCCCAAGGATCCATTAGAAAACTTCTTATCAAAGAGAGTCATGGCGGAGGACTCATGGGCCATCATGGAGTTGATAAAACTCTAAACATTTTGAAAAGTAAATTTTATTGGCCACACATGAGAATAGATGTTCAAAGGCATTGTTCTAAATGTATAGCTTGTTTACAAGCCAAGTCCAAAATTATGCCTCATGGACTCTATACACCTCTTCCTATAGCTAATACCCCTTGGGAGGACATAAGCATGGACTTTGTCTTAGGATTGCCAAGAACTCAAAGGGGGTATGATTCTATATTTGTGGTAGTAGATCGTTTTAGTAAAATGGCTCATTTTATACCCTGCCACAAAGTAGATGATGCTAGCTATATCTCTAGACTCTTCTTTAAGGAAATAGTGAGATTGCATGGCTTACCCAAAACTATAGTGTCTGATAGAGATGTGAAGTTTCTAAGCCATTTTTGGAAAACTTTATGGGAAAAGCTTGGAACTAAACTTCTATTCTCTACTACATGTCACCCACAAACTGATGGGCAAACTGAAGTAGTAAATAGATCTTTATCTACACTATTAAGGGTAATATTAAGGGGTAATAACAAATCTTGGGATGAACATCTACCTCACATTGAATTTGCTTATAATAGAGTAGTCCACAAGACTACTAATCTTTCTCCTTTTGAGGTTGTTTATGGTTTTAACCCTATCACACCTCTTGATTTACTACCTCTTCCAGAATCATCTTCTCTTCTTCATAAAGAAGGTGCTTCTAAAGCGGAGTTTATCAAGAGGTTACATGAGAAAGTCAAAATCCAAATTGAAAAACAAACTAAAAAATATGCAGAATACAACAACAAAGGGAGAAAGAAAATAGTTTTTGAAAAAGGAGACCTAGTTTGGCTTCATTTGAGAAAGGAAAGATTTCCCTCTCAAAGGAAATCCAAACTTAGTCCAAGAGGAGATGGTCCATTCAAGGTGGTCAAAAGGATAAATGATAATGCATACATATTAGACCTTCCTGAAAGTTATGGTGTCAGTCCTACTTTTAACATCTGCGATTTAATTCCTTTCACAGGAGATGATCAACAGGATGAAGCAGATCTGAGGACAGATCTTTTTCAAGAGGGAGGGTCTGATGGAAGACCATCTAAGACGCACATTGGACCTCTTACTAGAGCCATGGCAAAGAGGATTCAAGAGGAAGAAGGACCATATACTATTTTGCTTCTATGGAAGGTAATTTACATTAATCCTTCTTCCCATAATTAAAAGCACATTTTTCTTTGTTTTGTAGGATTAATAAAATTGGAGGAAGCAGCTGCCAGCATAGCATTTGAGCACATGAAAAGGGAGACTTGGAGGGAGAAGCTTGCTGCCAAAGCTATCAAAAAAACTCAGCTAGGCCAGCTTTCACGTGTACTGCTGAGTTGGAAAAAGAATTCAGAATTGGTGCTGTTCACATGTGCTGCTGAGGCATGTTTGGAGCTGAAGCAAATTGGCGCCTTTTTCATTTGCATTTGGATTGAATTTCATTTCAGATTTGAGGCTCTTATTTTCCTATAAATAGGAGACCTCTTCCTTTTGTAGTTACTTTAGAGCTATGCCCAAATGCTGAGAAATATATTCCAGTCTTGCATTCTGCTCTTGAGTCAAAATTGCTTGCAATTTCTTCATTTTCTCTCAAGCTTCCTTCCATTATATGAAGGCTTTCTGAGCTGAGAGGCTTCACTCATTCTACCTTGCTTCATTCAAACACCTCCATCAACATTTACTCCATCAAGTCCGCTGCACACCAACACACTTACCACACCTCTGATCTGGGAGCTTCAGGCCACTGGATTCCTCTGGAATTTGGCTCCATCACTGACTTACCAAAGTCATAGGAAAATAAATAAATAAAGTTCGGATTTACAATTATGGCAAGAATGTCTATACTACCAATCCAAATTTACCATCAACTGATTTATAGTGCATGATTTATCTCAAATAATGATTACAAACTCAGTAATGTTCAATACAATTTAATTTCTAATATAGAATATATTATATTACTCATCTTCCAATCCTCAAAATACAACTACACATACAATTTAAAAATATAATTACTCAAGATTTTACCCAATACAAATAACTTTTACTATTTCATGGAAAGATTACTTTTTACACATATCATTAATTAAAGATCTGAATCAATCAAACTAATTAACAACATGTTTAGATCATATGGTAAACTTTTCAATCTAATCCAACGATTAATAAGGAGAAAATCATAATATTTGTATAAATGACCCAAAAACAGAAATTAAGCAATATTGAGATCCCTGAGAAGATACAAAACTTATATCTCTAAATTTGTAGCTCCGATTTAAAATCTGAATGGTCAAAGTAATTCACTATGTGTTAGGAACTACATATTAAAGTTTCAAGCTAATCTAACGGCTAACTAGGTAGATATTGAGGGTTTACCGAGGTAACATAAGGATATGAATTTAAGTGGTTTTCGATTATACTCAAAATGCGGAATGAATTCCTCTAATCACAGACATCTAGTTACAAATCTGAATGGTCAAGATAACTTAATATGTCTTATAAACTACATACTAACGTTTGGGCTCAATCTAACGGTAAATGAAATAGATTTGAAGCTTTTACCATGATAACTTAAGAATAGAAATACAATGTTCATAAGATTTTTTTAAACTTTCGAAATTAATTTGTCAAACCATAGACTTTCAATTACAAATCCGTTCAGTCAAAGTGTAGTAACATATCCTAAGAAGTATATATCAAATTTTCAGGTTGATCTAACGGTTAAATAGGTCAGAATCTATATTTTACCGAGAGGACTTAGTAACAGAATGTCCATTTGTTTTCTAGCTAATGTACATTGATTACTAAGGTTGATGTGCATTTCAGAAAGTTAAATGTCCATTTATGATTAATCATTACTAACATATTTTATTTTATTATTTATTTGTTCTTAAAGTTGTTTGTTTGCACATGCATGATTTATTTAGCATCCAAAGTCCCTTGACTAATACTTATATTTTGAATTTCAGAACATTTATATCAATTCCATTTTTTTTAACAACTTTCATCATACCTTCTACATACTAATACACACCATAAATAGTTATTCAAAACCACAACATATATAAATTACTTTTATTTTTTTTATGGGTCTTACATATTATACAGAGATGAAAGAGAAAGCATGAGTATGAAGGCTAAAAGCTCAGTCTAATGGACAAATACTCATAAAGCCTTTAAATACAAGAACTTTCAAAAGAAAAATCAAGAGCATAGCTTAAGAGGATAGTCAAGTGAGAAGCTTACAACGAAACATCCATCCTATAAGCATTCAAGAGAGAACAAAACAAAGAGCTCAAGAAAAAGAATACATCTAAGCTGAAGAAGAGAAATAGAGAAGAGAAAAAAAGAGAAAAGAGAAATGAAATCCTCTCACACTTCATTATTGTATTGCTTACTATTGTAAGGCAAAAGAGAGAAACATTTGCGGGTGTTTATACTGCTTTGTATTGTAATCACATACTCTCTATGAGAGATATAATCTGAACTACTTGTAAGCAATTGTTGATTGCAATTCTTAAGAGAATCAAAATACTTAACACTGAACTCAGTTTAAATTGAGGAATCTTAGCAAGGTTGCAAATTACAAAGAGTGGCTCGAATACTCAAGAAAATATCGGGTACATGATTGAGGTCGTATCCGAATCAAATTAATATGCAATTAAAGTGTACTATAAACTAGGAAGTGACTCCTAGGTTTTCTCTCAAAGACCAACAATTGGGTCAGTCATTAGATCAAACACGTGGTCGGAGGTGTTTTCTTGGATAGTTTTGTGAACTAAAATGAACCAATTTAAAACACGAATTAAAATAGGTTGGTATGTAGATCAATTGCAATGCTTCCAATCACGGATTGACAACAATTAAACACTACTCTCACCCCTAATCCAACACAAATTGACCACCTAAGCGAAGGTTAATTCGGTCTTCAAAAAACTTGAATTAAGCAAATACATTGCACAAGTTCAATCAAATTTGCACTCACAATACAATTAACTAAGCGAAAATCAAACACCAATTTGGCAACTAAGCGTATACGCAATTGTGAACACAAAACTGAATTGACATCATGCAAGGCAAGAACAACACCATCAATACAATCTAGGGATGCAAAACAATATCCTTAATCACCAACCCACACAGATTCAAGCTACCATCAAGATGAAATGCAAACAGTTAAAAAAAAATTAATTGCAAACGAAACTGGACATGTAAACGGAATTGAAACAAAAGAACAAAACACAAACTGAAATAGAAATGGGCAAAATGAAATGCAATGGTAAAACAAAATGGAAGAACAAAAAACGTAAATTGAAGCAAGAGTATAAAACGAAAATGAAATTGGAATTAAAGACGAGATTCAATACATAAAAAGGGAAAGGAAAGAAAGAACCTAAAACCGCCAAGGGGAAGGGGGGTGGGAGCTGGAAAAACGCCAAAGCTAAAATGAAAAATGAGGAGAGAGCTTCCAAATCTGATTTTGGGGTTTTAAAAACCCTTTTTACAATTTTACCCTTCATATGGGCTTCTCCTAAATTTGCCCAACAATGAGTCTAATTAAATTACAGACGGAAATTGAAAACAAATGTTGATGCAGAAAATAATAAATGATGTGGCAACCCTCTTATTGTCCCAAAATATGATTCCAAAATTGTCTTGCAAATAATAATTGGAATAATTAAGCCCAAATAATTCAAATTAATTAAAATAAGAATTATTAGTCAAATTAAGCCCAAATAGTGAAAATGAGACAATAATGGAGAATTAAATACAATTCATTAATACAACTTAGTGTGGAAAGCTAAGTGAATAGTACAAAATAATGATTCATCAAAATAGACCACACTTAGTCTTTTGTACTCCTGGGCAAAATCAAGATGTAGAAAAAGGAACAATTCAAGAGAGCGACACAACATCCGGACATAAAAACAAAAAAAAAGACATAAGAACACAAACAGATTTACACAATTCTCATTGAATCTGGAAAAAGAAAAGGAGTAGACAACATCCAACACACAAAGCATCAAAGAAACCAAATACTCAAGGAAATCATCCAAGCAATTCCAAACATGACAAAATAATTAATCAGCTCATGAGGTAAATTAAAAGCAACAAAATCTCACAGATGCACTATCACTCTATCTCTCAAGTGTCTAGGGTAAACAATTTCAACTCAATGCACTCAAGAAAGCAAACAACAATAGACTTGCCAAGCCTCTAATATCAACACTCAAAACATATGCATTTCAAATCAAAGGATCTTTTCATGGTTGTAATAGGGCCAAGGACAAGGGAGGATAAAATATGGATAAGAAGCTACAAACAAAAAAGAATAGAGGAGCAATGGGGAATAAGTGAAAATACAATCAAATCACACCCAAAACCTTTAATTCAATCCTCTTCTTGACTCCATTATTAAATTTTTTATATTTTTTTTTCTTTCTTTTCTTGTCTTGTCTCTTTTCTTTTCTCTTTTTTTAGAACACAACTGATTGTAAGAGACAAGATACAAAGCATATTTACACAACAAACACTAACGGAACCAAGAAAACTGACTAGCCAATTCGTAAGAATCCCATGAAGACCACACTTATTCGCAAAACAATTCCAAAGCTCCAAAATTCTCTAAGGTTAAGGTAATAATTGCTTTTCACTTAAGGGTAATTAATGAGCTCCAAAACAATGAAAAGGGGAAAACATAGGCTCAAAGGGGTTATCAAAGGATTAAAACAAGGTAGGCTTATTTGGCTAGAGAGGCTCAAGAACAAAATTGTCTTTATCACTTATAAACATGCATATCAATCAAGAATCATAAAAAAGAGTCAAACCAAGACACATGTGCAAGCAATCAAGAGATATACCACACACAAGAAAGAACATCAAATGGATCTAATTCTCACACAAGGTATTTTTGTCACAATTAATCAATCCACCTCTCAAACATCATTATCATCTTTCCAAGTAGAGAAAAGAAAGGATTTCAAACCATAAGTATCAATCTAATGAAGGAAGAGCCTAGAACCTAAACAAAGTCCAGAAATGAAGATAATCATGCAAAAATGTACACAGACACAAGGTTAAAACAACCAAAAACAACCTAGAACTAGAAAAAACCTAAACAAAGAAAAATCTCCCCCAATAGACCACACTTAAACTACACAGTGTCCCTAATGTGTCACAAACAAGATTCAAGCACTGAATACTATAAAAAGATCATGCACAAGTGCAAAAAAAGTGGAGAGGGAGAGAAAAAGAAAACTCCCTTGAGTTAGGGTGGAAGACGCCAAATTTGAACTAGCAGAGAAATGTCCTTCACAATTGGATCAAAGAAAGGAACTTTTGAGGAATTGCTTGATCCGCCAATATTGATCGAGCAGAGAAATGTCTTCCACAACTAGATCTAAGGAAGGATTGATGATGAGCATGTTCAGCCGGTGCTTGATCTTCAAGCTTTTGCGTATGTATGCACCTTTGTTTTCAACTGTGGGTGTTTGTTGGTCAAATTCATGCGTACCGCCTAGAATAAGGTTAGTAGATTGTGGCTCCAAAGAATTTTTATGCAGAGGTACAACACCCAATCTCAATGTATCAGGCTGAACATCAAATATACCCTCAGCACATTGATGAGGTTCAGATTTAGAAGTAATATCAACAATGTCGCAACCGGAATCGCGACGGGACGACGATCCAAAAACAGAACGGGTTTTGAAAAGGGATTTTGGAGTCGCCACCATAGTTTATTCTGGAAAACTACGGAAAAACCATAAAAAGGATAAGACATGGTCTACAAGAACCAGATTCTGGGTTCGGGAGTCGGTTACGCGTAGGGAAGGTGTTAGCACCCTACAACGCCTGTCCTAAGGCAGTACCTTTAACTAAATGCACGAATATGATGTGGTTTTCAAAATGTTTAACTATCCCCTAAAATAAAATTCTAAATAAACAAAATATATTTTTTTAGTTTTTTGGGCCCGACAAGGATTGACCTTGCTCCTACGTATTCTCATTCAAAATGAGAAATCAGGGTTACGTAGTTCTTTTGGAACTATGATGAAAATTTTGTAGAGAAATTGTTTGAGAAAATTGTCTGGGAAAATTTGTTTGGAAATGATTATGAATAATTTGGATTTTTAGGGAAGTGAACCTGACAAGGACTAGCCTTGCTCCTACGTATCTCCACTCTTGATGGAGAATCAAGGATCACGTAGTTCTGGTAGCAATATTGTTTATTTTTTTTCGTGAATGTTCTTAGTTTTTGAAGATTTTATATTTTTGATATTTTTATAAAAAGAAAGAGAAAAGGTGTTTAGCACAAGGACGATGCGAGCGATCACACATGCACTTAACCTTTAAAATATATTTTTTTTGTATTTTTTTTATAAAAAGAAAGAGGAAAGGTTTTTAGCACAAGGACGATGGGAGCGATCACACATGTGCTTAACCTTTAAAATAATTTTTGGTATTTTTTATAAAAGAAAGAGAAAAGGTGTTTAGCACAAGGACGATGCGAGCGATCACACATGTGCTTAACCTTTAAAATATTTTTTTGTATTTTTTATATAAAGAAAGAGAAAAGGTTTTTAGCACAAGGACGATGCGAGCGATCACACATGTGCTCAACCTTTAAAATATTTTTTTGTATTTTTATAAGAGAAAGAAGGATATTAAGCATTAGAATTATGCGAATGAACACACGAATGCTTATTTACTTATTTAGAAAAACTTGTGACTATTGAGTGTTAGGCTGATGCGTATGATCGCACAAACACTCCTACCATCATTTAGTTTTTGTATTTTATTATTATTATTTTTACTTTTTTTTTTCATCTTTTTGTAATTTTTATTAATATAAAAATAGTATTTACAAAAATATTTAAAATAGATTATAAAAATAGTAATAATAGTTACGTAAGGATTTAATATAAAATAAGAATAATATTTACTAAGCATTTGAAATGAAACAATGATATTATTTACATATCTATTTATAAAAATGACAATATTATTTACATAAGTATTTAAAATGAAATTATAAAATATAAGGTAAAAGTAGTAGTTACGTAAGTATGGCAAATAAGTATAAAAAAAAACTTATATTATTTTGTTAGCCGGACGAAATTGGATGTTGACAGCTGCCCCTCTTTACTTAGAGTTTACTAGATAATATGAAAATTTGATATTTTCGTATTGTCTGAGTAAAGGCTAAGTAAAGAAAGAAACACTAATTTCGTTTGGATTTCAAAAGAGAAAGAGGAAAAATAAAAAAAAAAACTGATTCAAATATATATGATAACCAAATTCATGAAAAAGGTGAGATTGCAACAAAAGAAATCGACCATTGCGTAGCAGAGGGTCGGTATCGCCAAACAACAAACTGGAATTCACCATTGCCCAATAAAGGGCCAACAACACGAAACGAAAACCTGGAATCGATCATTGCCTATCAGAGGACCGGTATTGCAGAACAACAAACTGGAATTGACCATTGCCGAGCAGATGGCCAGTAATACGACAACGAGATGGAATTAGACCATTGCTTAGCAGAGGGCCGTTAGAAAAAATAAAATCTGGATTTGACCATTGCCTTGCAGAGGGTCGGTAACACCAAACGAAAACTAGATTTGACCATTGCCTAGCAGAGGGCCGGTAACACCAAACGAAAACTGGATTTGACCATTGCCTAGCAAAGGGCCGTTAGAAAAACTAAAATCTGGACTTGACCATTGACTTGTAGAGGGCCAATATCGCAGAAGAAAACTTAAATTCGACCATTGCGAAGCAGAGGGCCGTTAGAAAAACTAAAATCTGGACTTGACCATTGCCTTGCAGAGGGCCACTATCGTAGAACAGCAACCTGGATTTGACCGTTGCCGAGCAGATGGCCAGTAATACGACAACGAGATGGGATTAGACCATTGCTTAGTAGAGGGCCGTTAAAAAAAACTAAAACCTGGACTTGACCATTGCCTTGCAGAGGGTCAAAACATAGAAGAAAACTGGGTTCGACCATTGCGTAGCAGAGGACCGTTTAAAAAACTAAAACCTGGACTTGACCATTGCCTTGCAGAGGGCCAATATCGCAAAAGAAAACTTGAATTCGACCATTGCGAAGCAGAGGGCCGTTAGAAAAACTAAAATCTGGATTTGACCATTGCCTTGCAGAGGGTCAAAACATAGAAGAAAACTGGGTTCGACCATTGCCTAGCAGAGGGCCGTTTAAAAAACTAAAACCTGGACTTGGCCATTGCCTTGCAGAGAGCCAATATCGCAGAAGAAAACTTGAATTCGACCATTGCGAAGTAGAGGGCCGTTAGAAAAACTAAAATCTGGACTTGACCATTACCTTGCAGAGGGCCAATATCGCAGAAGAACAAACTGGAATTTGACCATTGCGAAGCAGAGGGCCGACACATAGAATAACAAGTTGAATTCGACCGTTGCCGAGCAGAGGGTCAACAACATAAAACGAAAACTGGACACCTGGACTTGACCATTGCCTTGCAGAGGGCCAATATCGCAGAAGAAAACTTGAATTCGACCATTGCGAAGTAGAGGGCCGTTACAAAAAGTAAAAACTTGAGTTTAAGGTGCCAGGCGAAACTGGGCTTGGGGGCCAGGCAAGCTGGGCTTGGGGGCCAGTGTGAAAACTGGGTTTGGGGCTAGTGTGAAAACTGGGCTTGGGGGCCAGTATGGAAACTAGGCTTTAGGGCCAGGTAAGCTGGGCTTGGGGGCCAGTGTGAAAACTGAGCTTGGGGCCAGTGTGAAAACTGGGCTTGGGGGCCAGTGTGAAAACTGGGCTTGGGGCCAGTGTGAAAACTGGGCTTGGGGCCAGTGTGAAAACTGGGCTTTGGGGGCCAGTGTGAAAACTGGGCTTGGGGGCCAGTATGGAAACTAGGCTTTGTGGGCCAGTGTAGAAACTGGGCTTTCAAATTTTGGAAATCTTGAAAATTGTAATTTTGTGAAATGCCCTTTTTTTTGTAATTTTTTGACAGAAATTTGATTTTTGAAAAGACATCAGTGACTATTCCCCGAGAGAGGGTCCTGATATGAGGATAAGAGAAACAAGGTGTAAATACCATGGGAGAATGCTGAAACCCTAACTTACAAGCGGTGAACAGAGTGTAAAGATGTGGGTGTCAAAACCCCAAATTAGAGAAAAAACATGATCAATAAGAAACAACATGACTTGAAGAGAAGACTATAATGTTATTCTTTTTGTATTTTTGAAGAAGGATTCGACAACCATTCATATGAATGAAGAAGGTTTCGATCTGAAAGATTTTCTTTTGATGGATTGATGCACATATGAAAAACATTTGCTTTGTTTTGTGTTTCTTTTTACTTGAGTCATTCATCTTACTGGCAATCATCATCAAATCGATCTTTATTTTCAATGTTTTGTGAAAGTGAGGAATGTCATACATCCGAGGTCTAAAGTTTGAGATAATTACATTTTGACTTTTCTTTCGTGACATCAATGCACGCATCCTTGAATTCACTGGCAAGTGAGAAAAATGACAGATGTTTAGGATGGTTTGGAGAAGACTAGGACAACCACGTGGGCACATCATTCCTCATACACTCCTCGCCGGAGATGTGATATGTGAATGTCAAAGTGAAACGGGATATCCCGAAAGTTGCCCCAGTTTGGTGCTTGGGAAAATAAGCATAGGGTATGGATCTTTGAAAATTCGGGTGAAAAATTCAAGTGAGATTCGCAAAGCTGCCCCAGTCTTGAAATTATGGGTTGATAAATTTCAGGGCGAAGACACGTCGTGAGATCCACAAAGCTGCCCCAGTTTTTGGCCCGGGGTTCAGTGTGGAAGAGGTAGTGGGCATGAAAAGGATCGGTTAAAAGGATGACCCCAATTGGTCTGATTTTCTTTTGCATGCTTTTGCCTAGTTGGCAAAGAGATCCCTTCTTCATGAGACATTACTTTTTCTTTTTTTTTTCATTCATTTTCAAAGTTTTTGTTTTTTTTGTTTTTTTTTGGACACATTGCAAGTCATTTCGTCTTGTCGCAAAATTAAACTTTATGAAAATTTGAGCAAACATTATTCAATCTGTGTGGACTTTGTTAGGCTTGTAATGTGGCTAGGGCTAGAAGGTATCAAAAGAAAGGATTAAAGGCCCAAATGAATGCTTGTCGGTTATTTTTTTTGAAACAAGGGTTATCATCTAGGCATTGCATCAACTATTTGACTTTTTGAGCACTTTGCTTTTTTCCTTGAACTTCGTTTTTTCATTCTTTTCATTTATCACCACTTTGTGATTTTTTTTTGTTTTTTTGTTTTTTTTTGTTTACCATTTTGAAGGATTCCCCTCGTTTGATCATTGAGTGCTCTTCATCTGCTTCCTGAGTTGACTCATACTGATGATAACCCTTGCTTGGGAATAATTTTGAAAAAGGATTTATTTTTGGCTCAAAACAAGGTGACAATGGATATATTTTTGTGTTTTTTTTTGGATAAAGAAAGGAGGCCACACATCATTTCGAAAACTGATTGCCTTATTTTCCAAAGATTAACTCTATGATTAGATGACCTCAACACGAGTTATTTTTTTTCTTTCTAGACCGCCCTTTCAGGTTTTCAATCTAGTGGACGTATTCTCTTTTTGAAAGTTCTTTTGTTTGTCTCAATGAATTTAGGGATCACCCAACTAGCACAAGCGAGAGTAATTTTGGTCAGACCAATCTGCCCCAGTGTAAAGGTATTTGTTGATGAGGGTAGTGTTATTGTTTGTTAAGGAAGATCCTTTATTTTGGAAAAGTGAAGGGTGAAGGCTTTCAAGCAACACGTGCACAAACATCTCGAAAGAAAACATCAAATTGTTATTTTTAAACATTTGACCTCAGAAAAGCTTGACACTGCATTTTTATTTTTGATTATTCATCATTTTTTTCTTTTCCTTTTTTCTATTTTCGAAAAACAAGAGTTTGACGATTCACAAGAAAGACAAGTGACTCAAGATTTCCTTCATTTTTTTTGTTTTTCTCAATTTTTTTTTCCTTTTTTTTAATACCCTTTCAGGACTCGATTTCCAGCACTACTTGGAGAAACCTTATAGTGAATGTTCGCATTGCAAGTGATGGATGAAGATGTGAAACCAATGAGCATACTTCTCCATAACAAGACACTTCACAACATCGAATTCACTTGTACAATGACTTATGCTTTCTTATGTGATCTTAAAGCCCACTTCATTTCTTCGTGGCATTTGTAGTGGCATTCTCAAGCCTTGCCCCAGTGTTGGGTTGACTTTCTTTAGACTTTAATCATCTTGAATCAATCAAAGATTGCGCTTTGTGCTTGAACACCCAACACTTTTTGGTGGAATGACCAATAACCTCTTCATGATAATCACCTTTTGTATATGATGCATCACGAGTCTTGAGGTATTGAGGCTTTAAAGGCTTCATGTAACAAGTAGAGACCAAGCCTTTTTATGCATAAGACTTGGAAGAAATGTTGCATAAGTCATATGGATAGGAGTGAAACTCGAAGGCCTTTTCTCTTGATCAAACATTTTTTCTACCTGACAGCGTGGTGGGAAGTTGAGTTTGGGTCGAGTCCAATTTTTTCTTAGAACTATTTCAGATGGAGGGTAGGCAATTGGCATTTGAGGGTGGGTGTTACCAATAAGGAGTATTGGTAAAACCTGAAGATGTGTTTTGATGATGCTGCAACTTATAGATTTTGGATGTAGTAGGAAAATATTTAAAAAAGCAACTTGTAGATTTTGAATGTAGTAGGAAAATGTTAAACATTGTAATTTTTACTAGTATAATCGATTATGGTTAAGCAATAATCGATTATCACAAGTCATACTTGAATAATCGATTATCACTTCACATAATCGATTATCACATTTTTGAAAACCTGTAACGGACTTGAATAATCGATTATCACTTACAATAATCGATTATTCATGGCAGTTGAGAGCTGACCTTTGGCACTCAGTGTACTTGGCTATATAATTTGATTTGGAGAAATCAGAAGGTAACGTTTTTTGAACTCAGAAAGCTTAGAACACTGTGTGTCAGAGGAACGTTCTTAGAGAGCTTTTTGTTCATTGTTCCCTTGCTTGGTCTTGTGAAAGGAGAGGCTCGCGTATCGTGTGTCGATAGTCGGAGCAGACTCTCTTCAAGTTAGCAAGGTGCTCTGCCTGGTCTTGTGAAAGGAGAAGCTTGTGAATCGTTGGTCGATTGCTGGAGCAGTTCTCTTCAAGTTGGTAGAGTGGTTCTTTTCATTTTATTCCTGTTCATTATCTTGTAATCTGTTAAACCATTTTTAGTGAAAAAGGTTAATCACTATTTATAGTGATTAACGACTGGACGTAGAATCTTTTGATTTGAACCAGGATAAAAATTCTGTGTTGATCTTCTTATTCCCTACACTGATATTATTTTACGTATATCATCTGTTTGATTAATTTTCTGAAAGAAAATTATTTTTACTAAAAGGACAAAATTAATTTTAATTGTGATCGAATACGCTTCCCGCTCTCTGAGTTTTAATTCCGCTGCGCTATACTCTTCGAAAAATACCCCCTCCGATACCATCAGTGGGAAATGGTTAAACTCTTCAAAAATAGACCCGAACTCGTTAACATTTGTCATCATGGTAGGATCGTGCGGGATTTTTCCTCACATTAATTTCAATTCTTTCCCAGGTATCCTCAAGTCTGCAAAGCTTGAGGAAATACTACTCACCATATGCTCATAGAAGGGTGATTGTAGAGTTTTTAAGAACATGACAACCATCTCCTTGTCACTCATAGGATACCCTACTTGAGCAACAATCTCTTTCCACCTTTAGGCATACTCTTTAAATGACTTGAACTCTCTCACCATGCTCTGCAATTGCAATCTATCAGGTGCTACATCCAGGTTGTACTTGTACTACCTCAAGAAAGCATCCACCAAATCCTCCCCAAGACCGGATGCACAAAGATTCAAGATGAGTGCCCCAGCTTGGTGCCATGCCAACCAAATTCTCGGAACAAATGAATTAGCAACTTTCCATCACATGCATGAACAAACATTTTCTTCCCATGTGTTATGAGATGAGTCTTAAGACAAGCGGTCTCTCCTTGTCATTTATACTTTGGGAGGTATCACTACATTTGGGACTAAGCATAGCCCTACAACATTTTCAAAGTTAAGACTTCCTCCAACTTCTATGACTCTTGCCCTTTTCCAGCATTTCCAATTTACATCTGTCAACCTCAACATCCATTGGTGTAACGACATGAGGAGAAGATTTCAACTCGGGTTGCTTTGTCATTGTCTTGCTCACTACATTGGGCTGAATCATTTTTGTAGGGACCATGAAAGTGGTTGCCCTAAGCTTGTTTCCTCCTTCACTGTATTATTTTGGCCTTTTGAATGCAAAGTTGTCTCGAGTCCACTCCCAAGGGTGGAGTGTAATTCAGGAAGAGGACATATCGAGGGAAAATTGGTGCCCCTAAAACTCTTTGTTGTGGATGTGGTGTGGGCGAACCTCTAGGATTCGGCTCAGTTGCTCATTCAATTGTTGGATATCAACCTTCATCCCTTCTTGAGCCTCTCCTTGGTTCTCCAAGATTTGGTAACTGGTTCGAGTCCTTTAGGGTATCTTGGATGTTTAACCTTATTTTTAAGTTTTCTTTTTTGAAACAAATTAAGAAAAAGAAAATGAAAAAGAAAAGAAAAAGAAGAGACAATGTAGTTCAAATACTCTAGTTGGAAATTATAAACCTGTGAAAACATTGCCCCAGCATAGTTTGGAAATTAACATGAAACAAAGTCAATAGGGTAGTTCATCACTCAGAAGTTCCCAAAATGTAAGGCATAGGAAGTCTTGGTCGACCGACTCGGGCCTTGGGCACATATTTTTCATTTCTTTGATCAGCTTTTGCAGCAATTGAGGAAAGTTTCAATTCCCTTAGGCAAGTTAAAGATTGACACTGCAGACTCAACATCAACTAATAACGTAGGGATGCCTTCATTGGCTCCATTAGCGAGGGAAGCTAGTTGTGAGAGACTCCTCTTTCAGCTCCTTTGTAACCCGCCCATCTTTAATGACATATTCTTTCATCTGACTCATCGATTTTTATGTCTCCTTTTAGCTCAATGTCAACATTCCTTCTCTAGTTTTGTCGCTGTTGCTTTCATCCACTGCTCATCATTATGAGATTGTTTTTCATAATTTGGGTAGGGGAAATTAACGTGAATTACGACTTGATTGTCTTAACCCTTTATGTGATTCATTGGCTAAGGAAATCTTTCATTAACAGTCCATGATCTTGGGCCTTTCTTCGAAGCGAACAACATTGCCCCCAAGTGTCCTCAACTTGATGAAGCATTTCAACAAAGATTCATTCCTCATATGATCTGCGATGTGGCAAGAGATGTAGGCATTGGCGATCCTCTCAGGATAGTAAACATTGCAGTAGCTCCTCCATAGGACACGTGGCATTCAAGGCTCCCTTACTCATCCGAGAGATGAACCATGCATGCACCACCAGTAAGCAAAACAACATCTTCCTGTCCTTTAGCTCATAACAACGATGAAGGGTCCCATAAACTTCAGCTAGGATAGCAGTGATTGGATTCTCATAGCGCTCTTTATAACCCACAAATGCATTCATTGCGGCGTAGCCGACAAACTCCATGATATTAGAGCATGACACCATAGAGGATAAGAGCTAGTACATTCGTAATTGTTTCCCACCTTTCGATGCAAGTACCAACTCTAGGTATCCTTTAGAAATGCCCCTTGCTTTAAGTATGAATTCACTTTCCAATCTCATAAGGTGCACTCTTATGATTATCACTTGCTGCATGATATGGGTATACTGCCCGATTTAGTTGTATAGAGCTTTGGCCTTGAGAGGTGTATTTAAGATTTGCCCAAACTCTTCACCTTTCGATTTAGTTTTCTTCATTTTCTTCAGCCGTTCTCTCAGGTCATCCATATTACCTTCCTTTACTTCAATGGCTAACATTTCCTTTAAAATGTCTGAACTTGAACCCCCATTGACTTCAGATCTCATGTTAATTTCCATTTTGTCTCATCAAATTTATAATTTCCTGACTAGAACCAGTGGCAAGACCATAAAAATGCATGAGAAAAAGAAAGAAAAGAAAGAAAGAAAAACAAGTATCAAAAGATATAGTGATATGTACAAGGTGTTGGATTTTATTAAGCAAAAATGAGGGTTATAAGACTGCACACATCTCCCTTTGTGCCCTAATAAAGGTTCAGCGCTTCAGATTGAAGGTCAAGTATATGCAACCTCACAAGGATGGCTCCCTGAACCTAAAGGTCGATGGTCACTAGAGCTATGGCCCCCTTCATAGTATCTCCACAACAGTCGAGTAATAAACTAGATGCGGAGACACAAGTGAAGAGAACAAACTCTAGCTGGGGTTCTCACGATAGCCAAACAAGAAGTATGTCCCAAATGGCACCGCTACACAACCCCTCTATTTCTAAGTTACGCTCAGACCCGGGTATAGGGCCCCACTCATGATGTGTATAATGTGTGTGTGTGAAGGGAGAATGCAATTGTACACCCCAAACCCTCACCTGCAAAACAACTAGAAGATTCCCAGGCAGATATAACACGTTTTCTACCCTAGGGTTCAATATCCAACAAGCAAATTTATTCACATGCGATTATTCAAATATCAAAGATAGATAAAGAAAAAGGGAAGAAAAACATAAAGAAAAACCACATTGAATTCGCGCATATAGTTAAATGGCTTGACTCTCTAAAAAAGGTCCCCAGCAGAGTCGCCATCTGTCGCAACCGGAATCGCGACGGAACGACAATCCAAAAAAAAGAACGGGTTTTGAAAAGAGATTTTGGAGTCGCCACCATAGTTTATTCTGGAAAACTACGGAAAAACCATAAAAAGGATAAGACATGGTCTACAAGAACCAGATTCTGGGTTCGGGAGTCGGTTACGCGTAGGGAAGGTGTTAGCACCCTACAACGCCTGCCCTAAGGCAGTACCTTTAACTAAATGCACGAATATGATGTGGTTTTCAAAATGTTTAACTATCCCCTAAAATAAAATTCTAAATAAACAAAATATTTTTTTTTAGTTTTTTGGGCCCGACAAAGATTGACCTTGCTCCTACGTATTCTCATTCAAAATGAGAAATCAGGGTTACGTAGTTCTTTTGGAATTGTGATGAAAATTTTGTTGAGAAATTGTTTGAGAAAATTGTCTGGGAAAATTTGTTTGGAAATGATTATGAATAATTTGGATTTTTAGGGAAGTGAACCTGATAAGGACTAGCCTTGCTCCTACGTATCTCCACTCTTGATGGAGAATCAAGGATCACGTAGTTCTGGCTAGCAATATTGTTTGTTTTTTTTCGTGAATGTTCTTAGTTTTTGAAGATTTTATATTTTTGATATTTTTATAAAAAGAAAGAGAAAAGGTGTTTAGCACAAGGACGATGCGAGCGATCACACATGCATTTAACCTTTAAAATATATTTTTTTTTGTATTTTTTTTATAAAAAGAAAGAGGAAAGGTTTTTAGCACAAGGACGATGCGAGCGATCACACATGTGCTTAACCTTTAAAATAATTTTTGGTATTTTTTATAAAAGAAAGAGAAAAGGTGTTTAGCACAAGGACGATGCGAGCGATCACACATGTGCTTAACCTTTAAAATATTTTTTTGTATTTTTTTATAAAAAGAAAGAGAAAAGGTTTTTAGCACAAGGACGATGCGAGCGATCACACATGTGCTCAACCTTTAAAATATTTTTTTGTATTTTTATAAGAGAAAGAAGGATATTAAGCATTAGAACGATGCGAATGAACACACGAATGCTTATTTACTTATTTAGAAAAACTTGTGAGTATTGAGTGTTAGGCTGATGCGTATGATCGCACAAACACTCCTACCATCATTTAGTTTTTGTATTTTATTATTATTATTTTTTACTTTTTTTTTTCATCTTTTTGTAATTTTTATTAATATAAAAATAGTATTTACAAAAATATTTAAAATAGATTATAAAAATAGTAATAATAGTTACGTAAAGATTTAATATAAAATAAGAATAATATTTACTAAGCATTTGAAATGAGACAATGATATTATTTACATATCTATTTATAAAAATGACAATATTATTTACATAAGTATTTAAAATGAAATTATAAAATATAAGGTAAAAGTAGTAGTTACGTAAGTATGGCAAATAAGTATAAAAAAAATAAATGAATGTGAAAACATACTAATATAATAGTAAAATAAACTGTGCAAGAAAAGTGTACGTGTGACAAATAATTACGGTGAAAGAAAAAAAAATCAAAGCAAAAGCAATCACAAAATACATATACGGTTGCATAAAGTAAAATAAAAACATAAAAAAACAAATCTAATAAAACCAAAGATATATAGATTAGAACCGATATTGAGGAAAAGCTTGGCCCAGGCCCAATTTCTTTCAAAGTAGAAACCTTGGTTTCCTTTTCTCTCTTCATTTGTAGAAATCTCCTTCTTCTCTCATGAGTCAGAGGCATCCTCTTCCTCAGCCTTCATACCGTCACACCAAATCACTAGCCTCCGTGAACAAAGTGTAGGCCATCCTCAGATCCATACACCTGCATAAATAACATAAAAAGAAACCCAAAAACAAATGCTAACAGTTAGGACGGACCAGGCAGTGAGCCATTAGCGTCCAAACCTTATGTCAGCCTGCTTCTTCTCCTCGCACAGATTGTTCACGTTGCCAACCAGCCCAACCAACCCCAAAACGAAACACTTGCACGTCTCTTCATCTTCGCAGCTGCGTGGGCAGAGACTAGGAAAATGAGTGAGTTTTGCTCTGTTCTTCGAGTGTTGAGATTGGGTTGGTGCAATGGTGATGAGTGTGGAGAGACTAGAAGAAATGAAGCTACGCAGTGGCGACCCAACCGAATAAACGATAGACGAACGGCGCGGTGCGAGCAGCGGTATCCGACAACGATGTGATACAACGCTGGTAGTAGTCGTCGGCGACGGGGTAGCCAGTGAACTTGAGAACAAATCTCCTACGCACTTCACGCCCGAAAGAAAGTGACAATGTGTGCCGTTATGTGCCTCCTGGAGCTCCTCCTTGTGGTTGGCCTTTCTTTTTGTCTGTTGTAGATGAATAGGGGTTCTCGGTGTTGATAGTGAATGGAGAGGGATTAGGCAGAGGCCATCCGGTGAGTGAGTGGGTTTACCCTGTGAGAGTTTGGCTTGGTGATTGAAAAAATGGTAAAAATGGGCGATGAAGGTTGGGGTTCTGCGTAATGCTTTTCAAAGAAAAGCGATAGATAAAATGGAGGTTAAAGATGAAGTTAGCGGGTGATGTTTGATGCAGATAAATTTGAATGGGCAGTGATTCTGGAGATTGAATCTGGTTTGGTGAGGAATTATGAGGGGTGATAATGAAGACGCTGTGTGAAAAGAATAGAGGTGTTGCTCTAGTGTGGCCTGGGATGAAGGTGATGGGTATTGGAGATAATGGAGTTGGGGAATGGGGAGTGAAAGGGAAAATGTGGTTAGGGTGGTTACGGGTCAGAGGAGCAGAGGAGTGGTGGAGAGCAAAAGGGCAGTGCGTGTGTCAGTGCGTGAAGGAGGAACAATTTTCCTTTTTTCTTTTTGGGAATTGGATGTGAGTGTACGTGATCAAGGATGTGACGTGCTTCTTTTTTTTTCCCCTTTTTATTTCTTTTGTTTTCTTTTTTTTCTTTGCTTTGTTTTTTTAAAATACTCATATAGAAAATCAAATCAAATAAAAAACAAACAAAAATAAAATAATAGTAAAATCAAAATTAAAATCATAAAAAGATATAAAATAAAATAAGATAAAAATAAAATAAAAAACTTATATTATTTTGTTACCCGGACGAAATTGGATGTTGACAAACAACAAACTCATATTCATGTTCAATGCATGGAAAAAAAGGATTCAAATGTGATAGCAAAAAGTGATTCTTATCATGTAGAGAGTGAAATTTAGAAACATGCTCATCAACAACATAATCAATTTGACACGTGTTTAGCCTCACTTCTCTGAAGGTTGCTAGAGTCTCCTTATCTGGTTCTTCCATCTTCTTGATTTGAATAGGAGACTACAACAAATCATAACTAGTTGTGGAAAACGAAGCTGGTCCACCTGACTAAAAATTCCTGCTTATTACTGCTTGGTCCTCATGCTTATTACTGCTTGGTCCTCGAAGTAGAATTAGATGCAGATGCAATATGCAAAAAATATGGAGCAGTAGACACCGAAGAAGAATCATAATCAGAGGCATAGAAGGAGGAAGCAGTATGCACGTAACCAAAAAATGTAGACATGTGGCAGGAGAATGCAGTGAATTATGCAATTAATGTTATCTAAATGCCAATACTACAAATTCCTAGAATGCCTAACTAATCTATGAAAAGTCATATTAATATCAAGATCAAAGGGTGGCGATGGTCCAAGATCATGCATTGAGTCAACCCCTATCAACAAAAGTCAACATAATAAAACACAAGGGGGGGGGGTGTATCTGCAAGTATATGCAAACCTTGTCCACATAAGCTGAAATTTTGTGAGCAACACCCTAAAATCATGAAAAGATAGCACAAAACATTTCAAAGCAAAATTCAAAGCATAACTATGTTAACCAATATAGGAAAGTATGAAAATGAAGAAAATAAAACTTAAAAAATAAAAAAGAAATAGAAAACGGTCTCTTTTAGGAATTAGAGGCATGTGCCATTGCGTGTGAGAGTGGGGATGTATTACACATATTTTTCTACCCAAAAAGCTCATATAATTCGTCCAATTCTGACATCGTGAGCAAAAGTTGCGTCGTCACAAAGTTTTGGCCGACCCGTTTTTCAAAAAACAAAACCTGGACTACTACAAGTGCTTTTGGGATTTTACTATGAAAATATGAACCACAAGAAGTGCAGACAGCAAATTTCAACAAAAAATAAGACCTCTAGCTATCAAAACCAAAAGTGCCAATTAATTAGAAAAAACCTAACACTATTGACGCATTATTCACGCCCTAAACTGGTGCCGCTAAGCGCCAGTTCTGCAGCAAGATCATAATTCTTAGACTTGTAGATGGCTATAACAACTACACGTTACAAAACATATAAAACACAACATATAACACATAAAACACTCTCAAATGCAGAAACACAATTACAACACAACACACAACACATAACACAAACAACACATATCACACACGCACACACTGAACATAACAACACACTCACACTAAAACAACACAAAACCTAAGACCAAAGTCAGTCCCTGACAACGGTGCCAAATTTGATCGAGGTCGTACCCGAATCAAATTAATATGCAGTTAAAGTGCAGTATAAACTAGGAAGTGACTCATAGGTCATTTCTCAAGGACCAACAATTGGTTCAGTCATTAGATCAAACACGTGGTAGAGAGTGTTTTTCTGGACAGTTTTGTGAACTAAAATGAACCAATTTTAAAACCGAATTAAAATAGGTTGGTATCTAGATCAATTGAAATGCTTCCAATCACAAATTAACAATAATTAAACATTGTTCTCACCCTTAATCCAACACAAATTAACCAACTAAGCGAAGGTTAATCTGATCTTCAAAAAACGTGAATTAAGCAAACACATTGCACGAGTTTAATCAAATTTGCATCCACAGTCCAATTAACTAAGCGAAAATCAAACACCAATTAGGCAACTAAGCGTATCACCAATTGTGAGCACAAAACTGAATTGACATCATGCTAGAAAGAACAACACCATTAATACAAACTCGAAATCTCAAGGGAGCAAAGCAATATCCCTAATCACCAACCTACACAGATTCAAGCTACCATCAAGATGAAATGCAAACAGGAAAACGAAATTAAATTACAAACGAAACTAGACATGTAAACAGAATTCGAAACG
Organism: Vigna reflexopilosa; assembly: GCA_027742785.1. NCBI lineage: Eukaryota > Viridiplantae > Streptophyta > Magnoliopsida > Fabales > Fabaceae > Vigna > Vigna reflexopilosa. The sequence goes on from CM050919.1 coordinate 14,124,249, forward strand.
AAAGAACAAAACGCAAACTGGAATAGAAATGGGCAAAACGAAATGCAATGGTAAAACACAATACAAGAATAGAAAATGTAAATTGAACAAAGAGTATATAACGAAAATGAAATTGGAATTAAAGAGGAGATTCAATACATAAAAAGGGAAAGGAAAGAAAGAATCTAAAACCCCCAAGGGGGCATGAGGGGGGGAGTGGGGGGCTGCAAAAACGCTGAAGCTAAAATGATTAACGAGGAGAGAGAGTTTCCAAATCTAATTTTGGGGTTTTAAAAGCCCCTTCTACAATTTTGCCCTTCATATGGGCTTCTCCTAAATGTGCCCAAAAATGAGGCTAATTAAATTACAAACGAAAATTAAAAACAAATGTTGATGTGGAAAATAATAAATGATGTGGCAACCCTCTAGTTGTCCCAAAAAATGATTCCAAAATTGTTTTGCAAATAATAATTTGAATAATTAAGCCCAAATAATTCAAATTAATTAAAATAAGAATTATTAGTCAAATTAAGCCCAAATAGTGAAAATGAGACAATAATGGAGAATTAAAAATAATTCACTAAGAAAACTCAATGCGGAAAGCTAAGTGAATAGTACAAAATAATGATTCGTCAATAGGGTTGCTGAGTACTAAGAGTAGTGTGAATATGATGGAAAATCCCTTAGTCATGGTCAAACACTTTGAAGAGAGTGGAGGCTATCCATGAAGATGACATCAACTCTACCTTGTGGGCCACCTTTGAAGCCATCATGGACCATGGATTGAAGAGTAATGTAGGTTTATTTAGGCCTTGTATTTGGCCATGTAGTGTAGGTTTGATTAAGGCTTGTATTAAGGCCTAATTAGCATAGGATTTTCTATAAGTTAGATATCTAAACAAAGTGGAAAGTGTGTGCCATGTGTCATGCTTTCATGGAGAGGATTTGCTTTTTAAAAGGTATTCACATGGAACCCTAAGAGTGTAGAGGATTTACTTTTGATAGTGGCCACATGACACTCTAGGAATGGAGAGGATTGTGTTTTATGAGTGGCGGCCAAGAAGAACAAGACATCTGACAAGGGTGGTTGTTTCCACACTAGAGGATCCATTAGGGTGCATGAGCACGTTATTCGTCTGGTATGATGACATGTACATTTATTTTTTAATTTCTAGTCATAAACTTTAAAAATATTTATTGTTAACAACTTATATTTTGTTTGCTTACAGCTACAAGAGCTTGGCCGGTCAGTGCATGTCGATGAAATATTTCAACAAACACATATTCGTCAATCAACAAGAGAATTTGTCGATGAAAGGTCTAAGCGGAAACATGTTAGTTTCTAGTAACTCTATTATATTCTTTATTACGTTTTAAATCTTAGGTCTATCTATTTAACGATAATCATCTATTGATTTAATAGGAACAATTTCAAGCAAGATTTTCTCAAATAAGATCTGAGACTGCATTTGTTGGTTCTTTAGCATGTACTACCCTAGACCCTGTAGAGGAGGAAATATTGAGGAACCAATGTTGGTTGAAGGTTGAGGGTGGAAGGTACAAGGGATGCGTATACGGCATTGGAAATGTCAGTACTCAAGATGATTGTGTGGATAGTTACATACAACAAACACATGCATCTTCTTCTCACCAACCGATTGTGGAGGACATTTTTAACCTCCAAACACGAGTATCAACCCATGATGAGCAACTTTGACAGATGACCTCTCAATTTGAAGGCTTTATTGGCACCATAATGCAGTACCTACCACCCCCTACAGTCACAGTTGCACAAAAATTTCTTCAATCCCAAAATCAGCCATAAACTAATGTTCAACCACAACAGCAACCACAACAACCACAACAACCACAACAACCACAAATCAACCACAAAATCAACCACAAGATGGAAATGATTATCGAGATTACTAGTTATGTTTTTAGAGTAGGGCATCTATGACTCAAACTTATTCCATCAAGAACTTATTTGAACTTATTTGTTCTAATTGACAATTATGTAAACTTCCCTATTATGTATTAATGTTAACTGCTTGTTTGTGGGTTAAGACTTAATTTATATGTCAAATGTTTGAATGGATATAATGGTCAGGTCTTGTGAATCGGTTGGTGCTTTTATATGTGATTTGTGTGTTTGGATATGGGCAAGTTTGTTATTCACGTGACTGGGAAAAAAACTATCTACAACTTATATACGGATAATATGTATATAAGTTATATATATAAGTTATATGTGGATTATCCGTATATAACTTATATACGGATATATCCGTATATAACCTTAGCTACACCCCTTTTATATACGGACTTTTGGCCGTATGTAATCCGTATATAACACCACTTTATATACGGATTTTGGAGATTATATACGGATTTTAGCCATATGTAATTGCGATTTTTCTTGTAATGGGTCACATGTCCTCCCATCATTGGAGAGGTTAGAAGGCATGATTTTTGGCCAATGAGAGCAAAGGTGGGAAATCAAGCTTTTAGGGTTAGAAGGAGACATCCTTGGCCTATAAATAGAGGTGTCTCCACCCTTATATTTGATCTCGGAATTAAGTAATGTTATGCTGCCAAAATATGGCCACATTCTTCCTTGATCAAGACTAGAACAACCCTAGAGGCCCTTCTAGTCACCAAACACTACAACCACCACCACCATATCTCCTAGAGGATTTGAGCTTCTACCCCATCCATACCTTAGCTCATCATCCTTGGACCATTTACCACCACATTTCCGCACCATTCATCCAAGGAAACACCTCTCAATCCATATCTCCTAGCTTTGGCCCAACCTAGCCAAGGAGGTTGCCATCAGAATACTCAAAGGAAATCTCGACTAGCATTGTTGAGTACTAGGAGTGGTGCGAATACTCAAAAGAAAATCAGGCTAGGGTTGTTGAGTAGCAAGAGTGATGCTAATACTCAGAGACCAATAATGGTGCTAATACTCATTTGTAATGGTGTGAAGATTATAGTGGAATCCTCTATGGAGGAGACTGGACGTAGCTCAACTGAAGTGAACCGACATAAAAACACTTGTGCAATTATCTCTTCTTTGATCTAAACGATCCTTTTACAAAAACCTGCAGTTGTGCTTTACTTCCAAACACAAGAATCTAAACAATAATTTTTCATAAAGGAAGTTCTTACAAAACATTGTAGGATATATTCTGAATAGCACCTCAAAAACTACTATCGTTTATTCATGTTTATCAAGTCGAACATCTAATCTTTTAAAAGAAAATTTCAGACCTCAATAACGTGCTATATCGAAAGGGTTGCAAAATTTTTCCAATTAACATTATTCAACCCCCTCCCTCTTTCTAGTGTTTTTCAAGTACTTCAATTAGGATCAGAGCTAACCTCACAGGGTTAATTCTTAGCAGGACTCGAGGAAACGATCCTAAAGAATGGAAGACTCCAAGTACAACGATGATGGTTCCGACCACCTCTACAACAAAGTGTACACAAGAAATAACACAAATTCAGATTACATTCAGAAATTGAAGCAAATGATCTTATATATCTCTCAAAAGACAACCACAATAAAATAGATTTCTTTGAGCTGGAATCAGTCGTTGATGCTTAGAACAGAATATTGGCAAAATGCCCAACATTATGCAAAATATGTCACAAGTTGAGAATGCAAGCTAAAGGAATATCAAAAGAAAATGATGAGCTCAACAAAGAGCTCACATCGTCTGAGTAGGAGACAACAAGACTTGAGATTAGCGTAAAAAAGATAGAGAAGGAATTTTTCATCTGGGGAAAGAAAAAGGATAAGTCTCTATTAGAGCACAAAGAGTTAGCCAAGGATACAACCAATATTAGGGACACTAAACATATCAACCTTCTCATACAGGAAAACAGTGCACTTGCAAAAGAGCTGCGGAAAACATATGGTAATAACTGAGGCTTTAACGTGCTTATCAAAAAAAGGAAAAAATCACACTCCTCAAGAAGACATCAAGGATATCATAAGTGAAGTAAGTGACACTACAAAGTCAAAAGAAATTATTCCCAATCTCATATTCGAATCATGCAGGAAATGTCTAGCTAATTCAATCCATAACAAGAAACACAAGGCTAGGTGGGTACCAAAAGCTCAAATTCTTAAACTCTTTGATGTGTTGGATGATCGAGTAGACACACCAATTATAAGACTAGGAAAATGGCTACAAATGGTACATAATCAACAAAGGGTATACATTCCGAAGCATGACAAATCAGATGAAGGAAGCAACCACCAAAACGAAAAAAATAACATTTCTAAAAATATAACATTTTCCAAACTATTATTACATTTCTAAAAACACACGAAACAAAGAAATAAAGTTTTAACTTTACTCAGTATTATTGTCTTTACTTGTAGAGTCATTTGTTCACATACAAAATACACAATAAAATTATTTCACAACAAGTATAATAAAAGGCGAATAAAATAAAACATGTACAAAGAATGCCAAAGACACCCATCAATCATTGCATATTCTTAATTCAACAATCACGTATATTCTCAATTTCATAATGGCTTATAACAAATTCAAATTATAGTTGGCTTATTATCCATGACAATAAGAATACTCAACTTTATCTCCTATAATATTAATGTAGTTTGTCCTATAATATGGCTCAACCTCCACCTCGTGAGAGGACTCTTAGGGAGATGGTTGCACCTGATTTCACTTATGAGAGCTTGTACATCTAATATCCTAATGAGAATGTTTCATATGTTCTTAAGACTAGACTAATAAATTTGCTGCCCAAGTTCCATGGTCTTGTAGGTGAATGCCCTCATAAACATCTGAAGGAATTTCGTATAGTTGGTTCCACAATGAAACTTCCAAACGTCCCTGAAGATCACATTTTCTTAAAGGCATTTCCACATTCATTGAAGGGAGTGACAAAGGATTGGTTGTACTATATTGCTCCCAGGTCCATCACTAGTTGAGATGATCTTAAGAGAATGTTTTTGGAGAAATTCTTCCCTGCATCTAGGACCACGACCATCATAAAAGATATTCCTAGGATCAAACAACTTGGTGGAGAAAGCTTATATGAGTATTAGGAGAGATTCAAGAAGTTATCTGCAAGTTGTCTCCACCACCAGATTTCTAAGCAACTCCTTCTTCAATACTTTTATGAAGGTTTGTGTAGCATGGGGAGGAGTATGATTGATGTCGCTAGTGGTGAAGCCCTTGGTGATATGACCCCAAGTGAGACTACATATTTGAATTAAAAGATGACCTCTAAGTCTCAACATTTCAATGCAAGAAATGATGCATTGTTATTAGAGGAGTTCATGATGTGGTTGTTGATTCTTCTTCATCTACATATAGGAAGCTGGAAAGTAAGCTTGATACTCTTGTGAATTTGTTGAATTAACTTGCTAGCAATAAGAAATATGCATCTGTTGCACGTGTTTGTGGCATCTGCACGTTCAGTGATCATACATATTCTTGTCCATCTTTGTAGCAACCTATTGGCCCAAATTCCCCTCAAGCCTTCGTTGTAAATGCTATAACAACATGTCACAACAACAACAAAGTTATGATTTATCTAGTAACAGGTACAATCCAGAATGGTTGAATCATCCTAATAGCAAATGGTCTAATTCTCCATAGCAGCAAAAACCACACCACCAATTCAGAGCTCTGCGGGCTTGAGTAGACCTTATGTACCTTCATTAGTCCAATAGTATCAAAGACAATAACAGTAGCATGATGTACCTGCGCCATTAGCTCCTCAATCTTCCACTTCTGAGCCTTTAATGAAGGATTTTGTGAGGCATGTGACGATCTAGAATATGCAGTTCCAACAAGAGACTAGAGCCTCCGTACAGAGCTTGACAAATCAAATGAGGGAGATGGCTACTCACCTTAATCAGGCTCATTCACAAAATTCAGACAAACTACCATCTCAGACTGTGTAGAATCCTAAAAATGTTAATGTTCATCACCCTAAGATTTGGGAAGCAAATTCATATAACAATAGTACCACCTAATCTTTACCTGCATCTGAGCCTAATAAAGAAGAGGATGACCTTGCGACATCTAAGAGAAAACTTCCTAAGCAAGAGGAGCAGGCAGATGGAAGCAGGATATTTCAAGCAAGTGGACTTTCTTCTTCCACCAATACTTTTGACTTGCAACATCCTCTTTATCCCTCTTATGTTCCCTCCCAAATTGATTCAGAGCAAAATGATGGAAGAAGTGGATAAGGAGATTCTTGATGCCATGAAACATCTAGCTGAGGACTATTATGTTTTTCGTGCTAATATACTTGATGATGTTTTTTATGAACATGCTTCTGATTTTGACTCTTTGCATGATAAGAAACATTATTTTCTATCCTATTTGTATTCTTCTCTTGCATGTGTTGAATATGAATCTGAATCTGTTATTGATATTGATATTGATTTTGAATCTGAACTTTATTTATGTTGTGAGATTATTTCTAATGTTAAGTCTGATGCATTGGGTGTTGTACCTCTGGATATTAATTATTTAGAGTCAAAATGCATTAACCCTATTGCAGGAAGTACACATAAATCTGACTTGCAGGCCGTGGAACCCATTCTTCTCCCTTCTTTGGTTCCTTCTAATGTTAAGCCAACACCCACTCTAGAGCTGAAACTACTACTAGAAAAACTCAAGTATGCTTACTTGGAGGATGATGAAAAATTGTTAGTGGTCATTTCTACTTCCCTTGATGTTGTTCAAGAGGAGAAGTTGTTGCATGTACTCAGAAAGTATAAGAAAGCCATTGGTTGGACCTTGGCAAACATTCCTGGTATCAGCCCATCCATATGCATGCACATAACTTTATTGGAGGATATAACTAAACCAGTGAGACAACCATAAAGAAGACTCAACCTGGTGATTTTGGATATCGTGAAGAAGTAGGTGACCAAGCTTCTTCAAGTTGGGATCATTTATCCTATATCAGATAGTTAGTGGGTGAGTCTGATCCAGGTGGTTCCCAAGAAGACAAGCCTCACTGTTGTTAAAAATGAGAGGAATGAGCTCATTCCTACCAGAGTGCAAAATAGTTAGAGAGTCTGCATTGATTATTGAGGCTAAACTAGACAACATGGAAAGATAATTTTCTGTTGTCCTTCAATGACTAGATGCTTAAGTGTTTGGCAGGTAAATCACATTACTGCTTTCTTGACGATTTTACTGGTTACTTTCAAATTCATATTGCCCTTGAGGATCAAGAGAAAACCACATTCACCTGCCCCTTTGGCACTTTTGCTTATAGGAGGATGTCCTTTGGCCTATGCAATGCCCCTGGTACATTATAACGATGCATGCTTAGTATTTTCAGTAATTTTCTTGAAAATTGCATAGAGGTGTTTATGGATTATTTTATTGTTTATGATCCTCTTTTGACACATGTTTGGACAATTTGGATAATCTTGTTTTTAATTTTGAAAAATGTCACTTCATGGTAGAATAGGGTGTTTTAGGGCATATCATTTCCCGTAAGGGCATTGAAGTAAATCCTATAAAAGTCTCTGTTATTTCACAATTGCCTTACCCCTCTTGTGTACAAGAGGTGTGATCTTTTCATAGCCATGCAGGTTTCTACAGGCGCTTCATTAGAGACTTCAGCAAGAAGGCCCTTCCACTATCCAATCTGCTACAAAAAGATGTTGAATTTCAATTTGATGACAAGTGTAAGTAGGCATTTGACTGCATGAAGGAAGCACTGACCACCACACCTATCATTCAGGCACTTGACTGGACAATCCCATTTGAGTTGATATATGACGCATCTAATTATGCATTGAGGGTTATCTTGACTGAGAGGGTTGATAAGCTACCTAGAGTGGTCCATTATGCTTCCAAGACTTTGGATGTTTCCTAAGCAAACTACACCACAACTAAGGAGCTTTTGGTTATTGTTTTTGCTCTTGATAAATTTAGATCATATTTGGTTGGTTCACGTGTTATTGTCTTTACAGACCATGCAACTCTGAAGTTCATGTTGAAGAAGGTTGAGTCAAAGCCTAGACTGGTTTGATGGATGCTCTTCCTCCAGGAGTTTGATTTTAAGATCCATGATAGGAGTGGAGCACAAAATTTGGTAGGAGACCATCTCAGCAAAATTGAGAGAGCTAAGGATAATGCAGATGTGTTGCTCATCCAATATGAATTTCCTGATGAAAATTTGTTGACTGTTTATGATTCTTAACCTACCTTGTGGTTTGCTAATATTATGAATTTTCTAGTTGCTTCTGTTTTTCCTCCCTTAGCATCTTAAGCTCACATTGATAAACTTAAGAGTGATGCTAAGTATTATATATGGGATGAATCCTATTTATAGAAGTTGTGCAATGACCAGGTAACTAGGAGATACATACCAAATCATGAGATCGACTTGCTCCTACAGTTCTGTTATTCTTCCGCACTAGTGGTCATCTAGGCATACAGAGGGCATCATGCAAGGTGCTTGACTATGGATTTTACTAGCCCACCATATTCAAAGATGCATTGAGGATTTATAGCACATGTGCACCATGTCAGAGAGTAAGAGGATCATTTTCTTGGAGACAACAAATGCCTCAACAACCCATGTTGTTCTATTAGGTGTTCGATGTCTAGGGTATTGGTTTCGTGGGTTCTTTCCATGTCTCTTTTAATTTCACCTATATTCTCTTAGTTGTTGATTATGTTTCAAAATGGGTGAAAGCAAGCCATCAGAACTAATGATGCTTGAGTTGTTGTTGATTTTGTTAGATCTCACATATTTTGGAGGTTTGGAATACCTAGAGCCATTATTAGTGATCAAGGCACTCATTTTTATAACAGATCCATGCAGGCTTTACTCAAGAAGTATGGGGTTGTGCATATAGTCTCTACACCATACCACCTTCAAACTAATGAGTAGGCCAAGATTAAAAACAGGTAAAACAAGAGAATCTTAGAGAAGATTGTCCAATCCAACAGGAAAGATTGGAGTAACAGGTTGGATGATGTTCTTTGGGCACATAGGACTTCCTACAAAGCATCCATAGGGACTTCCCCTATCAGGTTGTCTTTGGAAAGGCATGTCATTTACCTGTAGAGATAGAGCATCGAGCCTACTGGTTATGAAGACTTGCAGCTTCTCTATGGATCGGGCTGGAGAGGAAAGGAAGTTGCAACTAAATGAACTTGATGAGATCCGCCTTGCATCCTATTAGAACTCTATGTACTATAAGGAGAAGACCAAGAAGTTCCATGATAGCTTGATAGTTAGAAAAGACTTCGTGGTTGGGCAAAAAGTGTTGTTATACAATTTTAGGCTCAAACTCATGGGTGGTAAGTTACGTTCAAAATGGATTAGACCTTTTCTTGTTACTAATGTTTATCCTTATGGTGTATTTGAAATCAAAAGTGAATCCACAGATAAAAGCTCTAAAGTCAATGGGCACCGGCTGAAGCCTTTCCTTAACAATCCTTCCTTGCTGGATACAATTATGGAGAAGACTTCTCAACTCGATATCGTTTCTCTTTCCCCCTAACTTAAGGAGTTTTCTTTCTCTTTCTCCACTTTTATTGCACTTGTCCAGACCTTTTGATTGTTCTGATTGCTCTAATCTTCTGTTTATGACACAATGAGACAATGTGTAGTTTAGGTGTGGTATAAGGGGAGACTATTCTTTGTTTAGGTTTTTCTAGATTGTTTTTTATTTTAAGCTTGTGTCTGGTGTACAATATTGCATGCTTCTCTTGATTTCTGAGTTTTGTTTAGGTTGTAGGCTCTTACTTCACTCTTGCATAGGAGTTTATTGATACTGTATGGTTTGAAAGCCCTGTTTTTCTTTGCTTGGAAAGATGATTATGAGGTTTGAGAGGTTGATTTAATTGTCACAGAAATACCCTATGTGAGGATTTGAGCCACTTTATGTTCTTTCTTGTGTGGGTTATATCTCTTGATTGCTTGCACATGGACCTTGGCTTGACTTTTTTTTATGATTCTTGACTAATATGAATGTTTGGAAGTGGAAAATGCATTTTTGTTCTTAAGCCTCTAGCTAAATAAGCTTACCTTGATCTAATCCTTTGATAATCCCTTTGAGCCTATGTTTTTCCATTTTCTTTGTTTTGAAGCTCATAAATTAGTCTTAAGTGAAAAATCGTGATTACCTTAACCTTAGGTAATTTTGGAGCTTTGGAATTTTTTTAGGGACACGATACCACCTTGTACCAAACACATGTCAATACATATGTATTAATCATGTGTATAGACAAACATTGATAAAGATCCATTTTAGTTCTTAGAGTTATGGTGTTTAGAGTGAAGAAAATCCAAGGAAGATTCCCATTGGACATTAAGATAACCAAATAGTTATCTGGATGTGAAGTTGTAATTCTAAGGATTCACAAGAAAGGAGAGGATTCAATTAAGCAAAAGAACAAAAAGGCAAGTCGTAAGAAGGCAAGTAGCATGAACATAAAGGTACAAAATAACACGAACTTGAAATGAAATGGAACAAAAGATGAAAGACTAGAAGGAGGACAAGAAAAAGGCAAAATCATGCCACTTGAGGAACCAAGTCACATCAAGACAAGTGGGGATGCTGCAACATGAGACTATACTCAAGATAAGGTTGAGAGGAAGAGACACTAAAGAGAAAGTTCATTCACAAGGTGGTCAAATATATGTGTATCACACTCAAAATATTCAATTTTACAAGACAAAGAAGTCTCCTTTTATAGGTGATGGAAGAGACCTCTTAGCAAAAACAAGGATAATCTAGTAAGTACAAAAAGAAAGCTTCTAGAATCTAGGCCATCCTAAAGGTGTCACCAACTGCGGGAAGCGTAACCAAGGTTTGCTCTCCAAGCACCTTTAACCTTTTAGAAAGGTCAGCCTTTACTCCTCAAGCCTCATTTGGGACGCTCCATGCACGTGAGCCAAGTTCAATCCTCTTATCCTTTCCAACTAGGTGCCACTCCCCTACAAGGTGTCATTAGTAAGGTCTACAAAACAAACACACGAATAAAATCCAACACAACAAAGTTAACACAAACTAATGCTAAACAAAGTCAAAGATGAAGTTGAGGTTTCCCTTCTTATCATACTCCGAGTAATCCTCTTAGGAAAGTCCTTTATGCTATCATGAAGAGTCATGGACTCATCAAACATAAACATAATAAATCACAGAGAGCTTATAATATACTTTAGAACATACATTTCAAATCATATATATGGTACTTGAGTGAGACACTATTGTTTGGGCGACCTAACCTCTCACTCAAGTTGCAAACACAGTTCTTAATCACCATTTGTATCACTTTAGTGATCACTTAAAATAGAGAAAGAAATAGTCTAACTTCTTTATCACATGATCATTCAAACCAAAGTTTTAGTCCAAATCCTAATAGAGACAGACTGAATACTAATTCTTTTGTCACTGAATAGTCACATCTTCTCTTGAGTGACAAGACTCGATATAATAAGCCATCAATTTTAAATTCTACCTCACATCTCAAACTCATCATTTGAGCAGTCACTTATCACTTGTCACTTGGATGATAAAAGTCTTAGAAAAGAGGTAATATCTCTCAATCTTCAAATTTGACTTAATGAATGAGTTTTATAACTTGAATGACCAATACGAAGCTCGAAAGACAAGATTTATGTATACAATAAGGACTACCATTTGAGCATTTGAGTACTATTTGGTCAAAATCTTGACACTTAAATAAAATATCTAGAAAACTATATTTTTAAAACAAATCTAAAACATGCTCCCAATTAAGCTATATCCATTCTAACAAATCAAAATAGTTTCAAACACTAAATTATATTACAAAGTATCCACCAAACTTAACAACATCCAATATATTCATTTTATACCAACTTTAATACAAAACCAAAGATTTCAACTTTCCTAAATATTTCAACTATCAGCGACCAATTATAATATTGTTTAATTAGTTTCCCTTATTTAAAAATAATTTGTTTTAATAGCTTTCCAACTCAATAGAACTCTTTAAAATTTTAACTTATAAAATCAAGTATTTGTTATAAAAATCTCATTACTTAGTTGATTCAAATGAAGTAAAAAGAGAAAAAAGAAAACCCTAGCATCATAAATAGATGGGTTAAATATGTTTTTGGTCCCTTAACTTTTAGTGAAAATTGGAATTAGTCCATCTTCAAAACTTTGGACTAATTTAGTCTCCAAACTTTATAAATGTGTAAATTTAGTCCTTTTAACCAAATTTTGTTAACTTTTTTTTATGTTTCAAATGCAAATGATATACCAAGAGATGAAATCCAAAACAAATACAACTTAGCTTTAAAAACATGGTTGATTAAAAAAAAAGTGAACAAAAAGCTCAAGATTTTCATTTTCTATTTCAAGTTTCAACTTATTTTCTTTTGCTCAATGCCAGCCAGCTTTGAAAACGTTCTATTACAAAATAAATTACATTTTTCAAAACACGGGTTATAATATTTTAAATGTTTTAATATTTTATTCTTGTAGAAAAAATAAAATAAAAATTAATAATTGTAGCTCAATAATTTATATTGGGAAATAAAAACTCAATGTTGTAATCTGACAGAGTGAAGAAGCTGTTAGAATTCCATTGAAGCAAGCAAGTGGAGTCAAAGGAAGAGGGACAAGAGAGAAGCTAACACGAAAGAAACAACTGTGAAAGCAGAGATGTCGGGTGGCGGAAACCTTAACCGCGTGTTGGTGTCGGTTGATGGAAGCGAGGAGAGCATGAAGGCGCTGCGTTGGGCGCTCAACAACCTCAAGCTCCGATCTCCTACTTCCGACTCCACGGATGCTCCTTCTTTCATCATCTTCCATGTTCAATCTCCGCCCTCCATCGCCACTGGCCTCAATCCCGGTGCCATCCCTTTCGGTGGCCCCAGTTCCGTACAATTCTCGTTCCCATTCTGACCTTCTTCTCATATGTATATACATCATTCACCCGCTGTCATCTCTCATCAGGTGATATTGAAGTGCCCGCTTTCACGGTAGCCATTGAAGCACATCAAGAGCGCATCACCCGTGCCGTTCTTGATCACGCCCTCGGAATTTGCTCTCAATTCAACCTCGGCGTGCGTTTTCCTTTTCTCTCTCTTTTTTATTTTTATTTTTGTTCAATCTAACTTTCATGGCTACTTTGCTACAAATTTCGCCTGCCTTTCCCTGTTTTCTTTTTTTAATTGTAAAAAATGAAAAATAAGGTGTCCATTTCAAAAACAAAATTGCGGGAATGATCTTTGATATTGAAATGGTTGAATTGAGGAATTGGCTAGGGCTGTATTTTTGGGATTTTAATTTAGAGATTTTCTGATTTCGTTTTTTGATGTTAATTATATGATAAAGTAATTCACCAAATAACTTTTTACTAGTTAATTGTTCTTCATTTTCTCTCCTTTATATTTCTGAATCGGTTCATGATATTCTGTTTTTTTTTTCTTTTTTTATAAGTGTGATGACTTTTTTTTATGTCACTTCCCCTTTATTTTAACTTTTTCAGCAAGCCAATTTCCATTTTTTGTCTTTCTCATTGTAAGCCTTATTTGGCTTTAGTAAACGAATTCACACAACTTTAGTTTCCTATCCACAGGATGGGAATGTGAGGATATTTTGAGGGAGATACGAGAGACTTGCCAATGAATCACAAATTGACCCATTTAAGTTATCGTGACACTATATTTATCCAAAATCTTGAATATAATAAGTTTAGCAAGGTTTTACCGAAGGGAGGGAAATTTGACAACAATGATCGTGAATAGGCTCTTATAAGAAACTATTACACCACTTTTAACCCAAAGTCTTAAACTAATAGATTTATGGGTCCTTTACTTATATATTTTATATATTAGTTACTTTACTCATTTTTATCCAATACGAAAGTTGCAATTCACCTTGAATTTCTAACAGAAAAATAAAATATAGTTCACAATCTTAGATATCAATGAGCTTTAATCTCTTTTGACTTTGCTAAGGAACTTTGGCTACTGGTTTAGTTTGAAAATGGGCCATGAAGCTTTGGGCTGTTTGTGAATAGGTGCTTTGAATGATAAGAGAGGACAATGTTTTTTTTAAATAAGAGTTATATCATATCTATGAAAATAAAATGATATTAGGACATTAGATGCTTTTAATCTATTATTTTATTTCTTATTTTTAGAAAGTATCAAATTAAAAAATATTTATTATTTTTTTTCTTTCGAGCCCAGCCTAAACACATCCTATTTATGATAGTGTTTCATTTTAAGTTTTTGTCTGCTATAGTGTAGTGTAGTTGACATTTTCTCTTTCTATGGCAGAGTCAAGTCAGAACTCATGTGGTAGTTGGAGATCCAAAGGAGAAGATTTGTGAAGCTGTGCAAGATTTGCATGCTGATGTTCTTGTGATGGGATCTCGTGCATTTGGCCCCATTAAGAGGTACAAAATAGCTGGTGATAGATCTTGATAGTTGCCAGAAAGTAATACATAAATTCGCATTTGGCACAGACATATTTATCGTAAAAATCCTTATTTTGACAGCACATATCACAAAAAATGACTTGATGATTATTCCCTTGAAAATGTTAACAAGTTTTAGAAGTTCAGTCATATTGTTATGACAGAGGGCTTGGATTTTGCACTATCTGTTATTACACCTGCTATATATGATACTAGCAGATGACAACCATAACTGACTTCTTAACCTTTTAATTTGCTCACTGTATCATTTGTCATTTACCTGCAGACACAGATAGATCTGCTTCAATTAGTATTTTGGACACTTGTATTGAACAATTTGAATTTGGCTTTCAGGATGTTCCTCGGGAGTGTGAGCAATTACTGCGCCCACCATGCTCCATGTCCTGTCATTATTATCAAGGAAAACGACAGTGTCAATAAGATAGACTGATGCACCTCTACTATGCTATCGCAACTTTTGATCAGTAAGGCTGCATTTTATGTTGCATCCCTCAGACTGTTTAGGATTTCACATAATAAGTAAATTTGACATATGACATGATTTGAAAATGTTGGTATCATTACGAACTACTGAGTGAGGTTGCCATATAATGTGTTTTGTCTTTAGTTTTTAAATAGGCAAATAGATTTATCTAATAAAATGACGTGATTTAAATTCTGGTTTCTATCAAGTATAGGAACTGTATCTCAAGGACAGAAAATTTCACTTTTTCTTTCTAAAAACATTTCTTCTAGTCTGCCTGGTTGGTAATCAGAAGTCTTAACTTCTTTGTTGTTTTAATATCC